>RJWJ010000503.1:0-24471 GCA_004363605.1 Indri indri
CTTTTGGGTAGATGCCCAGTAATGGGATTGCTGGATCGAATGGTACTTCTACTTGTATCTCTTTAAGGTATCTCCATATTGCTTTCCACAGAGGTTGCACTAGTTTGCAGTCCCACCAGCAGTGTATGAGTGTTCCTATCTCTCCGCATCCACGCCAACATTTATTGTTTTGGGACTTTTTGATAAAGGCCAGTCTCACAGGAGATAAGTGATATCTCATTGTGGTTTTGATTGGCATTTCCCTGATGATTAGAGATGTTGAGCATTTTTTCATATGTTTTTTGGCCATTATTCTGTCTTCTTTTGAAAATTTCTGTTCATGTCCTTTGCCTACTTTTTGATAGGGTTGTTTGATTTTTTCTTGTTGATTTTCCTGAGGTCTAATCTTCTTAATTGTTGACCATTTTTTAACTGATTAGTGAGACATATGAGAGATCAATGACTAAAAACCTTCCTGAGAATAAATGCTGCCCAGCTGCAGTGGAATGCCGTGGCAGACTTTGCTGGTAGAAAAACAAGTGACAACATCACACCATATTCCAGGCACTAGGAAGATGGAACAACATCTGTTCAATCTTTGGGTTCATTCCTATTTGGGTGCAAACTGTTTCCCACAAGCAGCTGCCCTCATCAGTCAACTCTTTTTCCTAAAATCAACAATGCCCATAAACATTACCCCCAAAAGGCTAATTTAGTTCCTGCTGATGCTACTACAATTAAGGCACAGTATGCATTAATTGACTTCATTAATTGAGTAATCATGGAAATTGAGTGTCAATAACTCATGCACATGTTCTGTGGAATAAAATTATTGTTTAATGGTGAAGATCTCAGTTTTTCTGTCCTCATTGCACAAGGATGTGAATACATTTATAGTCTGTGAATCTAGCTTTATGAGCTGTCCCAGAAGAACCCATTTGAAGTTTAGAATAGATACCTTCTCCCTACAAATATTAGGCTTTATCTAAAAAAAAATAAATAAATAAAAGGTTGATAGATTTGGGGCCAGTAATCCCAATGAGTAATTATCTAATTAATGGAAATTTATTTACCTTATGTGTATGCCAACAAAATGCCACTTAAATATTTTGAAAGATCTTGTCCAATTTCAATATTTATAGGGTATCCTAAGGAGGAGAAAAATATTCAAATGTTTGTGAGCCCTGGGCTCATATTGTCAGGAGATGGAGGAGAAGGTGAAGGCAGAAACTGAGAGCATCAAGTATCTCAAGACTCCAGGGCACAGATCTGTTCATTCCCAATGAAAGCCAAGGTTCAATGCTGAAAATCCTCTTTAGAAAGAGGTGATCATATTGACTCACAATAAGAGAAAAATATTTTTCCAGGATTGTGATGCAGATAAAAAGAACAGAGCACTGAGCACTCGCGGTAGGTTAGCACAGGGGAAGAAAGGCACAGAGAGGGAACATAGTAAACGTGGTGAGCCACAGACACAGTAACAGAGCCCGGGAGGTGAGCGTAGCCGTGTCACCTGCCACAGTAACAGTGCCCGGGAGGTGAGTACAGTCATGTCATCTGCCACCCTTCAGGCAGAGACCCAGGGATGGGTACCTCCCTCTTTCTTCTCCACCAGAGCCAGGCCCTGCCAGCAGTCCATCGACAGGGTCAGACTTGAGGTCTGGGGAATGGGGTGAATGAAGAGGCAGAGAACAGGTATGTCAGCACAGCCAGATCACTGGCCATGATGTGCTCTTGCATTTGGACATTCTGACTGACTGATGTGTGTATTCAATATTCATCAGTCAATGTATACTCCGGATGCTGAGCTAGTGCTGAGTGTTTCCTGTTTAGTTCCCCAAAACCAGATGCTCAGGCATATGGAGATTAGTCAACATTACTGTCATCAAGCTTGCTTGTCACAGTCACCATTTGCAGCTTTGGCCTTAGCTTAATAAAAAACATCATAGGCCCATGTTTATACAAGGGATCGGGATTTTTTTTTTTCTATTAACAGCCTTTATCCCATAGAATAGTGAAATTAATCAAGAGTCAGAGATGAGTAAAAAGTAATATTATCTTCTTTATATACATATACTTAATTTTAATTTTAGCATTTTATTTAAATATGCTTAACATTTTAATAGAGTAGATAGCATATGTTAAATTATATATCTAATTTTAATCTCTTAAATGACACTTTTTCCAGTTCAAAAAGAGAAGATAAATCTTTATTTCACAAGATAGCAAATAAATATTGAATAAATACTAAATAAATAAAGACACAAGCTACAGTCCCATCGCGATCTGATATGTGATATGGAGTAGAGATAATGACCTGGAAAAACAGATAAGAAGCCAAAATGGAGATTAAAGTGGAAAGACCAGTAGGAATAAAGTACAGACCAAGACATCAAAGTATATATGAACCACAGAAATGAGGGAAGAAGAAACCGTGAGAGAGAGAGAGGAGAAATGAGGAAGCTTAGGGACTTTGAGAGAAAACTACCGAGACAGTCTGCACGAAGACATGCACAGGGAGATAGACGTAGCCAAAGAAAGGGCAAGGAGAGTAAAGAGAGTAATAAAGAGACAAAAAAAATTAGATTGTTAGTGTTATAAATTCCTACTTCTCATCACAGAGCCAGTTGCTCGCTTGTACTACAAATCTTTAAGTATTTTGTCACCTTTACTGCGCTGAAAAAGAAATATTATTGGGATTTGACTCATTTATTTATACATGCAACAAATAATAATTAAACTCTCATGAGCAAGGCATCATCCAGGCACTGAGGCAAACAAGACAATGCTAATGCTTCATGTGGCTTATTTTCTAGGGTGGGCAAAATGGAACCCTTGTGAAGTATGGCAAGGGTAGGGATGGTATCGTGATTGGCAGCACCAACAAATACAGTCGGGAAAGAGCAGTTCCCCAGAGAAAATGATGTGTGCCTATACATATAGGATCAGAGACAGGGGAGATGCTGATCAAAACAACAGAGGGCCAATTTAGGCTGCATCGTGTCCCATGTGATAGGAAAAAACAAAAAGAAATAAAGTTAAAAGAGATTAATTTTACCCAAACAATTTAGCTACTAAATGGCTTAAACAGAATTTTAAACCAGATCTATTTAATCCAGGCAGTAACTCAAGATCCAATATCATCATCAGAGTCCTATATTTGAAGAAATAATGGCTGAAAAGTTCCCAAATTTGGAAAAAGACATATATC
Source organism: Indri indri (assembly GCA_004363605.1). Lineage (NCBI taxonomy): Eukaryota > Metazoa > Chordata > Mammalia > Primates > Indriidae > Indri > Indri indri. The sequence goes on from RJWJ010000503.1 coordinate 3,191, forward strand.
CACAAATCTAAAAAGCTGAGAACTCAAATAAGATAAGCACAAAGAAATCCATCCCAAGACACATCATAGTTAAATTTCTGAATGCTAAAAATAAACATAATATCTCTAAAGCAGGCAGACAAAACTAATGCATTATCTATAGAGAAGTATCAATTTGAATGACAGTAGATTTTTCATCTGAATAATGGAAGATGGAAGAAGGTGGCACAATCTAGTTCAAGTACTGAAAGAACTGTCAACTGTAAATTCTATATTTGGCAAAACTATTTTGAGGAATGAAAGGGGAATAAAGATGTTCTCATATGAAGGAAAGCTAAGATAATTTGTTACTTAACAGACTTATCTTTAAGGAATGGGTAAAGAAAAGTTTTTAAACCAAAAGAAAATGATAAAAGAAGAACTCTTAGAGTATCCAAAAGTAAAAATATAAATAAATAACAGCAAAAAGAACAAAAATAGTGCTAAACACAATAGACTATTCTCCTGATGATCTTATCTGAGGATTGAAACAAAAATTGTAACACCATCTGTATTAGTCAACTCAGGCTACCATAAAAAATACCGTAGACTAGGTGGTTTAAACAACAGAAATTTATTTTTTCACAGTTCTGGTGGCTGGAAAGTTTAAGATCAAATTTCTGGCAGTGTTCGATTTCTGGTGGGGGCTCTCTTCCTGGCTTGCAGGTGGCCACCTTCTCACTGTGGCTTTACACAGCCTTCCCTTATGTGCGCTTGCAGAAGAGGAAGGGTACTCACCAGTATCTCTTCTTATAAGGACACTAATCCTATTGGATCCAGGGTCCCAACACTGTGACTTCATTTAAACTTAACTACTTCCTTAAAAGCACTATCTCCATATACAGTTGACCCTTGAACAATGCAGAGGTTAGAGGCACTGACCCCCCACACAGTCGAAAATCCACATGTAACTTTTGATTCCTCCAGAACTTAACTACTAGTGACCTACTGTTGACTGGAATCCTTACCAATAACATAAACAGTAAATTGACACATATTTTGTGTGTTACATGTGTTATATACTGTATTCTTACAATAAAGTAATCTACAGAAAAGAAATGTTATTAAGAAAATCATAAGGAAGAGAAAATATATCTACTATTCATTAAGTAGAAGTGAATCATTATAAAAGGCTTCATCTTCCTCATCTTAACATTGAGTAGGCTGAGGAGGAAAAGGAAGAGGAAGGGTTGATCTTGCTGTCTCCGGGGTATTTTATGGTATTGATAGTAAATGATAAAATAGGCTAGTATCTACATATATTTTATGCACTCATGATATACCTAAATTTTTCTTAATTTTTTTTTCAAATATTTCTAGCCTACACAGTCCATCTGGGAGATTTTTCAAATTTTCACAAATCTCCAAAAATTTTTTAAATATATTTATTGAAAATAAATCTGCATATAGGTGGACTCAGGCTGTTCAAACTTGTGATATTCAAGGGTCAGCTATCTAGTCACAATGGGTGTTATGGTTTCAACATATGAATTTGGGGGGAAATGCAAGCATTCAGTCCATAACACCATCTGAAACTCAAGGCAATGACATTTCAGTAGGGAGGATGGCAAAGTGACCTAAACGGAATTGAGATTTTCATGATAACACTTAAAGTCGTAAAATATTGATACCAATAGACTATAAGTTTTATATTAAATTTTTTTAATATAAAGTTAAAGTTTTAAGTTTTATATTAAGTTTTATTTTAAATTATGCAAAGCAATGCATTCAATCCTAAAAAAAAAATTCGGATAACTCACAGAAAGTGAAAAGAAGAAACCAAAAGAAAACAAATAATAAAATAGCTGACTTAAGCCCTCATGAATTTAAATGTCAGTGGTCTAAATACACTAAATTAAAAACTAAAAACTAAATACACTAAATTAAAATTTGAAGATTGGCAGAGAGGATAAAAAAATAAAAGCAGCAAATATGAAGTTGCCCTTTAAAAAAGAGAAGAGATCCTTAGTGGGGAGATAAAGAAAAAAGCTTAAAAAAAACCCTAATTTTTTATAATTATTTTATTTTATTTTACTTTATTTTATTTTATGTTTTGAGACAGGGTCTCTCACTCTGTCACCTGGACTAGAGTGCTGTGGCATCAGCCTAGCTCACAGCAACCTCAAACTTTTGAGCTCCAGTGATCCTCCTGCCTCAGCCTCCCCAGTAGTTGGGACTACAGGCATGAGCCACAGTGCCTGGCCAGAAAAACCACACTAATTTTTTAATCCAATATGTGCTCTAACCTCTACCCTATAATTACCTCTCTGAAACCAATCTGATTATGTCTTTCGATGTCTACAATCCGTATGTCAAATAGGGGTTAGACTACAGTTTGGACAACTTGTACTCTGCTGCATCAATTGGTATAGTGACTCTGATAAATAAAAATCGAATGCCCAGGTCATCCATATAAGACATGAAAGTACTCCACTGAAAAACAGAAATTGAGGCTGTTGTCTGGTTGACTTGATATTTGTTATAGTTAACTTTATGTGTCAATTTGACTAGGTTAAGGGCCACCCAGAGAGCCAGTCAAATGTCATTACTGGGTGTATCGGTTAGGGTGTTTCTGGAGAGATTAGCATTTGAATCAATAGACTGAATGAAGAAGATCCACACTCACCAATATGGGTGGGTATTATCCATTACATGAGGGCCTGGATAGGATAAAAAGTCAGAAAGAGGATGAACTGACTCTCTCTCTGGAACTGGGACATCTGCCCTAGGATGTAAGAACCCCAGGTTCTTGGGCCTTTGGACTCCAGGACTTACACCAGCACCTCTCCCAACTCATACCCAACTAATTTACACCACCGGCTTTCCTGGTTCTCCAGTTTGCCGAAGGCATGCTGTGGGACATCTTGGCCTCATAATCACTTGAGCCAATTCCCATAATAAATCCCCTCTTATATATCTAATGTGTGTGTGTGTGTGTGTGTGTGTGTGTGTTTGTGTGTGTGTGTGTTTCTTTGAAGAACCCTAATACAATACCCAAACACAACTGATCTATGGTTCTCTATTGCCCTAAAATAATAATTATTTCAGAGGCTAGTGATACAACTTTCAAGATTTTCATCCCTCCCTTGCCTCCAAATAAGGTTCTACATATAATATCTAAGAATATACCTCACAGTACACTAAGGTCAGTCAACACCTGCCTTTGAGACACTGCAAAGCGCCAGCATGCCCACAAGGGGGCAGTGTGAAAAAGTATCTGTGGAATGAAGGCACCTCAGAAACCGACCAATGGGCAAATGAATCTTTCATATTTTTAAATTAAGAAAATCATTATTATACAACCAGGCCAAAAAAGAAAAAAGAAAACCAATCATTATTGTTACTTCATACCTTCAAAGTATTATGCAGCTTTCCAAAGAAAGTTTAAAATAGCCACACAGATGTGGAGTCTTCCAAGAGAAATATGAGAACTTTTCATGCCATTTATGTATGCTCTTCCAGAAGGAAAGTGTAACTTCTCACATTCGTAAGAAAGGCGGTGGTGACCCAGAAGCTGAAAAGGAGCTTCTGAAGCTAAAGTTTGCATAAAGGAGTAATTTAGTACACAGGAGAAAAAAATAAAAATAAAAGTGATCAGCAAGGAGACTCAGGATTCAATCCCAACTGTGCCTCTAACTCACTGTGAGACACTGGACAAGTCACTTGATCTCTCTGGACCACGAAGAAATCACAATGAAGGCATTTGGAGAATCAATGGATGGAAGTGACTTTTGCTACATCAGGAGAAAATGCCTACCAGAGCATTTATATTTTTACAGGAAAAACAAAACAAAACAAAAATAGGTATCTTTTCTCCACAGATCTCCCAGAGCCAAAAAATGTCCTTATTTTATGATGGCGAGGCAGTTTGTAATGTGCAGTAACAGATTTCCAGCTGGGCACTTTGGCAGTGAGCTAAGAAATGGCCCAGAAATGGAGCCCCCAGAGGTTCCCCAAGAGGACTCCAGCCACGTGTGTCATGGGAGGTGCATCTCTAGAAGATTGTATTGTCTGACAAGACAAAGGGTGGCTCTCTCAATCAAAAATGAGTTAATGTGACAAGATTAAAATACAGAGATCACTTACTGCATATCCCTTATTTCTATTTAACATCACATTTGTTCCTGTGAGACCGTCAATGTCTTTCTGAATACCAAGGAGAAAATCAGTATCTAAAATCAAATTGAAAGGGCAGGATTATAGCTTTTTTTTTTTCTTTTTTTTGAGACAGAGCCTCTTTCTGTCACCTGGGCTAGAGTGTAGTGGCATCATCATAGCTCTCCATAATCTACTCCCAGTCTCCAGTGATCCTCCTGCCTCAGACTCCCAAGTAGCTGGAACTGCCAGGTGCGCACCACCATGCCCAGCTAATTTTTCCATTTTTTTGTAGAGATGGGGTCTTGCTCTTGCTCAGACTGGTCTCAAACTCCTGGCCTCAAGAGACCCTCCTGCCTGGGCCTCCCAGAGTGCTAGGATTATAAGCGTGAGTATAGCTTTTTAAACACTCATATTTTCATTCCAGAGTTATATCATGTTTAGAAGTGGAGAATAAAAGAAAAGGTTAACTTCAGAAAGGTTGAACTCTCCATCATGTCATTGACAAATGTGTATCTTTCATGCTTCTCTTAAGTCAAAGAATTGTCCTCCTTGCATAAAAAATGAGGGATTTTTTTGGTACTGATCAAACTTTTTAAAGCAAGATCAGTGATTTACACCAATTTTTAGAGGCCACGATTCAACTTGAGAGTTTTGATCAAGTGTAGTTCCTAAGATACAAGACGAACATTCAATGTATTCAGGAAATAGTGATTCTAGTGACACCTGTACTATCAACCAGCTATGTGACTCTGATAAATCTCTCTTAGCTTCTCAGTGTAAGTATGAGCTGTTGGGGAATCCATAAAGGAAATCTGAGAGTCACAGGTTAAAATGCAACATGAGAAATAAAAACAATCCCAGTAATAACGAAGTTTCCTCAATGTCCTGTTGATGTGGGATAACTAAGATCTTTACCAATTATGCCAACTTGTCCTAGACTTCAGGGACTAAGGCCACTAATGAAAAAACAAACTAACTGCCTGTAGGAATTTCTGACTGTGGAGTAAGAAAAAGATTAACATTTACTGTGCAACATGTTTAGAAATTAGTTATTATCCCCCATATTACAGATGAGAAAAAGTGTGCTGAAAGAATTTAAATGACTTTTTCATGACTACTGTGCTGGCAAGTGGCAGAACCATTAGTGAAATACAGACCAGAGTGACCATACTATTTTCTGAGTGTCACACTGCCTCTTATCCTTGAAAACATTGATGAAAATCCTTCTTCTCGCCAAAGGAATGTAGAGTTAAATAGATTTAGCAAGAAAAACTACACTTGTAAAGTTAAGGACATATTCATTGGATTAGCAATAATTATTATTTAATCCCTGTTAATATGTGAGAAGGTGACTACAATATTTAAGACATCCAAATTAAAGAAAATCACTGCTGATACCAAACCTTCACAGTCTGATAGAAAGGTCTATAATATGGATCAACTTTTTAAATAAGTAAGTCTTTCAAATAATGAGGAAAGCAGATCTTGAATCGACTCCACTGATTCAAGTCTCTGTTCAAATGGTACCTCTTCAGAGGAGGTTTCATTGGTCATTGTCTAAAGAGCAGCCCCACTATGCTTTACCACCTTATCTGTTACTTTTTTCCCCGAGTGTTCACCTCTATATATTTGTTCATTTGTCCGTCTCTCCCACTAAAATGGAAGCTCCATGAAGGTAGGGGCTTTGTTTTGTCTTACTCTCTGTTGTAGTCTCAGTCCTACAAAAGTGTCTGGCACCGTAGTTAGCACTTACTGAATATTTGTGGACTGAACAATCAAGTGATTGAAGGAGATGCTTTTTCTCCCTAGGGATCCTATAGATCCTGCCTGCAGCTACCCTATTAGCCTCAGGGGGTGCTGCATCCTTCTTTAAACTTCTACCAGGAAAGAAACAAAATTCACAGTTTAATTCTCTGCAGCACAGCTGAGACCATACAGGAACAATTAAATAAAACCCTACTAAATGCCAGGGAATAAAAGAAGAGAATTAAACACCTTGCCATGTGACTAGATAACAAATTTGGCTGCCCCTCCAAAACCCACAGGCTCAACACCACCTTCAGGGGGCCCAGGAAAGACGAGAGGGAACTCAAATTCAGCTTTGTCGGACTTGTGCTTTCTTCTCTTGCTTCTGCTTTTCTCTGTCCTCTTGCCCCACTCCGCTGTCACACACCCTTGGACACAGACACATTTCCAGAGGAGAAAACCCACCGTGTGATCAACCAGATACATGTTCACAAAGGCACGTTGGCCTGAATTTAGAAAAATGCAGCAGGGTTTGATTTTAGGGTACTAGGAAAGCCCCACCTGGGTCCCTTTTCTTAAAACAATTATAGCAAGGGACAATCTCTTAGCCTCAAGTGGAAGCTGAATCTCAGACAAGTCCCTTGTGAGGAGAGAACATAATGAGTGCATCCAAACAGGGGGCAGGTCACAGAAGCCTCTCACAGGAGGTACGGTGATGAACGCGGTGGATTAAACCTTCCAGAGATGGCTTCAGCCCCACATATTTTTCTAGACTCTTTCCATCTCCTTCATCAAGAGATGGGGTCTAATAATTCCTCTCCTTCAATCTAAGTGTGCTTATGACTTGCTTATAACCAACTGAATGCACCAGAAATGATGCTGAGTGACTTGTGAAGCTAGATCATAAAAGGCCATGCAGCCTCCATCTTCACTCTTAAAGCCTTCATCCTCCGTGTGAGAAGTCCAGTTGACCTGAGGCCACCATTCTATGAGGAAGCCCAAGTGAGGACACCTAGACACAGATGGGGAGGTTCTGAGACGACCTGAGCAGAGAGAGATGCCTGGGCAGCACCAACAGCTCCAGCTCCTCATTCTTCCAATTCAAGTCACTACCAGACTGAAATTGTAGCAGTCAGAACCACCCAGCCAAGTCCTTCCTGAATTCCTGGCCCAAACTCACAGGAGAACATAAACTGCTTGCCTTGGCACCAGGAGAGATAACAAAATGATTGCTGTTGTTTCAGACTCTCTATTTTGGGCTGATCTATTGCACAGCAATAGCTAACAAGAATTATGACCAAAAGCCCAGAGCATCAGAAGAGAGAGTGGGTAGGAGAAGGGAAAGTGATACCACCACCTATGCGTCCACTATATTTCTAAGTATGTTAGTCTTCTCCCAATTCATTCTTCAGTCCTAAGAAGGCTTCATCTCCACTACTAAGCCTGGGAGAAAGCGTTGAGCTTGCCCCATGCATACCAATAGACTAACAACAGAATAAACATGCCAAGGAAACATTTGACCTGCTTACTCCAACAATGACCCAAACTGTTGTGTGTCCTTTTTCTGCATGACAAACATGTGAGGTGGGTGAAGCAGACGGTTCTATTGCTTCATCTTACATACAGTTGGGTAAACTGCAAAGCAAAGAGGTGACTCTCCATAATCAAACATGTGATGGAGCCAGAAAGCAAAGCACACTCAGTCTTCCACATCTGGGTCATTCATTTCACACGCCAACCAAATCACCCATAACTTGGAAACAGAACTTGCAGATACTATTTCTTATGCTTTGATCCACTGTGGATTGCATTTTTCCATCAGTATGGGAAGAAAAAATTTATTAGAAAAATGATTTATTGGCATGGTCTCTACAGGCAATTTGAAAATTCAGTGTAGCAATCCTGCATCAAGTCTATAGAAGTCATGCTCCCACTGAAATCTCTAAATTGCTTTTATTCTTGGCACTCCTGGGAGTTGCAGCTAGAATGGGCATTATCAGTTTTATATCTAATTAGCTTTGTCTGTGATGGAAGATTCTGTGCAGACAGAACCAGGTTGCTCAGAGTCTAGGATGGACCCCACTCACAAGAGAACATAAACTGCTTGCCTTGGTGCCAGCTTCTTGCTGGAAGCCAGACCACCAGTGCTGATCCTGCAGCCAGGGCTGTAAGACTCACACTTTTATCATATTCTTCACTGTGAACTCAAGTCATCCCCCAACTCTCACAATCTCACATAATGTTAACTTCACCTTTGAGAAGATACTTGTGTCCTCACCTGATGGTGTCTGGATAGTTCCAATTCCACAGAATCTTCTGATTGGCCGTACCTGGGAGCAGCCATGGAATAGGCAAATAGATCTACTGAAAAAAAAAAAAAAAGTAACAATTCAATGCAGAAAAATTTAAATAAGCACAAAAGAAAAAGCCATTGGGATTCAGTGTCTTAAGATAATCTAGTTCAAATCCAGTTAAAAATTCAAATGTGCACAAAATATTCCTTGGAGCTTACATGTGCTTTTCAAAATAAAGTTGGGTATTTTTTTACTTCCCCAGAGCCATCCAGCTCCGTTTTCCTAACTCCTTCATCACAGTCTCTTCTACCTTGGAAGGACACCTTTAAGGACAGTACATGAATGTATGAATATATAATTACCTCACATACGCAAATGACAGACTTAATCATGCTTTTTGCTTTTGCTGTTCTTAAAAAAAAAAACACAAATCCAGCTAATGCTTGTAGACCTCTCTGCTAGATAGAATTTGACTACATGGTGTTTACTTCAGTGTGCAGCCCCTGGTCACCCCTACTCACACATTTCAATCCTTCTCAGGGCCTGCATGGCTTTACCTAATTTTGTTGCCCTGTCCTAGTCTATAAGAAAGAAACATATTGATGGTAATAAGCCTCTTTTAAAAATAATGTGTCCTCTGAAAGCATATTTGGTTTTAATGCATGAAAATGAAATAGTTTTTTCTTATTACTATCCTAACGAGAGTTGACCATTCTAAAGAGATGGGAATTTTAATTTTGGAAGATGACAAGTGAGGAAAGCATGAAGTGGTTGAAGGTGAAGAGACGAGCCCAGACCTGGGGCTAGCACAGCACAGGTGCGGCCCTCTGTGCACTGGGAAATGGGTGAGAATCTACACAGTTGGGGTGAGAAGAAGGTAAAAAAATAAGATTTTTCTATCAAGAAGTAGACTGGAAAAGAAGAAGGACTTTTCCTTCCTTCTACTACCCTGTAGGCTGTGAGCCTGCACAAGTTACTCTAAACCCCGGGACCCAGGTCTTAGCACACCCCACTATGAGAAAAGTTCAGTTACAAATTGGGGGCTACAGAGATGTATAGGCCACCCTGGAAACACTACCATCGTCTACACCATTTCTATCAGGATATACTTTATGAATTCTAATCGATTGAGAAAAACAAAAGGCTTTGAAAATAAATCCATTTTAAAGTTATACACATTTCCCATATTCATTCCTCGAAAGTTACCAAATAGAAGGTAAAAGGAAAAAACACATTCCAGAAATCCATACACGGCCTGTGATGCTGTATGACATGAAACACAGGTGTGACGCTATACTTACTCCAATGTCATACAGCTCATAAGAGCGAGAGAAGAGGAGATACGTCACGTTCTCAGTCTACTTAGTCTTAATCGGGATTTCTGCATAACAAATTCATACTCAAATTTAGATGACATGTCAATTTTTATTTAAAAATTAATTTCCTAAGAGGCCACTGAAGCAAGAGAAGAGATTGGCTAAAAAACAAACAATAACTTCCAATCCAAATCAGCAATCTTCACTCTTAAAAAAACTTCAAGTGAATGGCATATTTTTACAGCAGAACAGTTTTGAGGAAACTGAATTGCCAACATAAGGCAAGTACTATCTTTGCTTTTCTCTTTTATTACTACAACTAATTATCCTGTCTGATCCTAAAGAAGAGAAAAGTCTCTCTCCATGCTGTTAATCCAAATTTAAGTTTTCATAAAAAGTATGTTGGAGGTTAGAATCAATTTGGTGTTACGTTTTTGTATCTTTATAACATGGCATAAATGCAAAAGCTATAAGAGCAAGCTCATGAAAACAACAACACTGTTGATGTTTCAAATTCAGTATGTTACTAAAACAAGGTAAGTTTCAATCTCTATGATACATAAAAGATGCAGTTTTCTGCTCCTGCTGAAGTACACACTCCAAGACAGCATTCCTATTTTTTGAAGAGATAATTAAATACATTGCTTCTGGGCTGAAGTGTCTTTACTTTACTTATCCTGACACAATGACTCTCCCAATTTCCCATTAAAATTCCCATTATAAACAAAGTCACAAGTTTGAATACTGAGGACAGTAGACAACTAATCACCGAAACCGTTTTTCAGGCATTAATGCATATTCGTGAATGTCTGGTATGTGCCAGGCACTTTGGAGGCAATAGAAATACAGAGTGAGACATAATTAGTGCCCTTAGAAGGTTAATTATCTAGGAAAGGAAGGCAGACCTTGGCACATTGGGGGAAGGTCTATTAAATGAAGTCCTAAGATAACTTATGGAAGAAAACCCACAATCAGAAATAGCCCAGTTTGGCCTGACAGGAAGTAGATATGAAGGCAATTTCAAACTACCCCATTGGCCTAGCTCTATATAAAACTTGAAATCGAGCAACTATTCCCTTATTGCGTAGGCTCTTTTTTTAGACACAGAGTGTATTCTTTCTCCTCTCAAACCATTAGCATCTACGTCTGCTTGCAGATTGCAACTCTGCTGTGCAGCAAGGCTTAGGGTAGAAGAAACAGTATCAGGTGTGGTCCTGGCCAACAGAGTGTGACAGGCGAATTCTCAATGTCAGACCATTGGAGGATGTAGGTTAAAGTAGAACTACTGATTGCCACAGATACATTTATTTATTTGTAAGTATAGGGCTGTTCACCAGCTGCATCACAAATACCTAGGAAGCCTTTAAGAAATACAGGTTCCAAGTCTTACCTCCAGAGATTAAAATTCAGTAAAGAAGAGATGGGAAACTAAATATTTTTTAAAGTTCATCAGGGGACTCTGATAAGCAGTCAGATTTGGAAAGTACAGGCCTGGAGATAAACATTCTTTGCCAGAATAAGGAAACTAGGCCACACAGTCTATCAGAGCCGCACAAAATGAGTAATGGTAAGAAACTCAAACTTGACTAGGGACTTTGCACATTAATTCAGACTCAAGACTTCAAGCTATTCTGGGATCAATACACATGCAAGTGGATGGAGAAGGCCCGGGGAAATCTATGCTCCTTTTACGTTGTCAAACACTGGGTCTCGATGGATCTGTCCTCATTGACAGATGATAAAACAAAGAAGTATTGCCAACCTAGAGCCCAAAAAGAATTCTGCCTCATAAGGAAAGGAGAGAAACATCCTGAAAATTGAGAGAAGAAGTCAACCTTGGGAAGCAAAAACTTTCCATAATAAAAAGAATACGTCATAAAATATGCTTCATCCCAATAAAATGCAAGGAAACATGACTTCTATAAAACACAGATAGAAAGTCATAAAGGGGTTGAGTTGTTAAACTGAAGGTTGAATCGAAAAAGGAACTGAGGAAAATTATATTAAAAATAACAAAAAGTACGAGTAAAAAATTGAAATTTGTCCTGAAAATTGTGCAAAGGAGAATCCACATTCTAAAATTGAATATGTTATAGAAGAAAACCTTTAAGGGCTTTGGTCCAAGATTCTGCAGACCAGAGAGCAAAGATGCAGGTGCTGAAAGAAGACATGATAAATAGTGAATACAGGACGCTGACATCCAAATTACTAATAGGTGCATTGGAAATTGAGAGGACATAAAAGAAGGAATAAAAAAACAAAATAAAATATCCCCTTGTCTGAAAAAGGACCACCTCTTTTAAAGAGAGTCTTCCTATTAGACAGTAAAAGAAGGTAAAAGACCTTTACTCTTAAACTTTGCATGGTAATGAGGATAAATAGATTGGTATCAAAATATAATTTTTAAAAAAGTTAAAAATATGGCTCCATAATATTACAGAATAAACACATTTCAACTAACTAACAAGGACAATAACAAGATAATAAATCTGGTTCACAAAAGAATTTAATAAACTGCATATATACAGTCTCTGAAAGAAAAAAATTGCTAGTCCATGACTGCTGGGTTAAACACTGCTTAAAGTGTTCTACATGGAAATAAAACTTCAATGTTTGCATTTATCTTCTCTAAAGGACAGAAATGTTTTCATCACTACAGGACAAAAATCTATAATTTAAGGAGTAATGTCATAAAACTGTGGCCCTAATTAATCATACATCAGAAGTCAAACAAAGAATTATACCCCTAGAATTGTAAACAGTCCTTGAGTAGGCCCGTTAGACAATGCTTCAGTATTTCGAAAGGACACGCAGTCACTTTTTTACTTATTTCCAAGTTCTGGATAATGTTTCTTAACCCTAATAATCATAAATAATCTCTGAAAGTTATTCATGATCATTACTTTTTGGCCTGTTAATTTACCAGCGAAAAGTGTTGTAGCACATCATTCATGCAACAAATCCAGAGTCGTATTGTGTTGAGTAACTACTAAGGACAGAAGATAAATTTCTGAGTGGAGGCTTTGTAATGATGTTAAGAGAGGACTTTTAAAATCCCCTAATTTTTGCACTTCCATTCCCAAGCTAGGAAACTAAACTCCCAAATTTATCTTCATCCTATTTCATCTGCATAATGTGGATGAATTCCTCTTTTCTTGAGGTTCCCAAAATCTTCTAAAATATTTGGCCTGCCAGGAAGTGACCTTCCTTTTTGCTCGTAAGGTTGAAATGCTGTCAGCCATAGAATAAGCACCATAAAAGTTTTCTGGAAGGACTTTATGGGCACTAGTTCCATACATAAATTACAATTTTATTCCTTAATGGTGAATTTGTCATATCTAATTGAATTAGATGAGACTAATTGAATATTAGTCTCAAACATGACTTGCCAGATACAGCCTTTATTGCAAAATGAGATTTTTGTTGAACCTATGAAAATTACTATCTGGCCATTTTGAAAGTAAAGAGACCTGGTAAAACTATTAATTTGTGAATTCTTAGTAGTCAGGAAGAGCACAATATCATTTTTTAAAAGTTTTAATTTTTGTTATCTACTAAATGGCAGGTTAGAGATTAATCAAGAAGAAAGATAAAAGGCTTCCCATAAAAAACAGAACATTAAAAACAGTATCAGCATGAGCAAGAGCAAGACCCCGTCTCTACTAAAAATAGAAAGAAATTAATCGAACAACTAAAAATATATAGAAAAAATTAGCCAGGCATGGTGGCACATGCCTGTAGTCCCAGCTACTCGGGAGGCTGAGGCAGGAGGATTGCTTGAGCCCAGGAGTTTGAGGTTGCTGTGAGCTAGGATGACGCCACAGCACTCTAGCCCAGGCAACACAGTGAGACTCTGTCTCAAAAAAAAAAACAAAAAAAAAAAAAACAATATCAACAACGTTCCAGGGCAAATAACCACAATTAGTTTGCCTTCATCAGTTCATTTAGTTCTGTGTAATTGATTCTTGTTTTATTGGATCTTTGGTAAGCAGTCCGATTTCATGAAGTCACCTGCTTTAGACTATAAAGAGGTCTGAAAATATATGTCCTCTGGTGCTATGTGACAATTCTTTGAGCAATGTCAGTTTGGAACCTATACCCATGTCTGTTCCTTGTGCATAAATGGTTAAGAGTACCTGGCATAGCTCATTTCACAAGACTCTGAAACTAACAATCTTTGGATAGTTGATTCAATTTCTCTTTCTATTCTGTAACTTATAATAGAACCTCAGACGAGCATGAGAGGAAAGGAAAACCATTTGTTGATAATAAGAATAAATTACACAGTAACCAACAATATCCGAAGGAAAGAAAGTGATCTATGATTGCATACCATACATATTTCATAAGAACTTAACTAGCGTTTATCCTGTAGGAAACGACATATTATGATCACTGGTTACACTGACAAATCTCCAGGATCTTTTGATTCAGCCAGAAAGGAATACAATCTCTAATAAAGTCACATTAATGAACTTTTATCTGAACGAAATTAACCAGCATTTATATGGGGAAGGATGATCTTTGCTTTTCCATTTGACATTCTCCCTGCAACAAGTCCATAGTGTTGAGCTATTTTAAAAACATAAAGCATATCAAATAAACATAAGGTAAAACAAGAAATCTCTGTGTTTTCCAGGAGCACTCTGGGAAACCCAAAAGATAATTCAGTTGTAAAAGACACCATGATTTTTTTTTCTGAATTTAGTATTTGATCTTGGAAAAATAAGATCAAAATAGTTATCAGAGGAGAGATTCAATCACTTATTTATTTGGTCACTTAAAATTTGTGATCAACTGATGAATAGATAAACAATATGTGTTACATTTATAAAATGGAATATTATTCTGCCATAAAAAGGAATCAAGTACTGATACATTCTACAACATAGATGAACCTTGAAAATTTATGCTCAGTGAAAGAAGCCAGTGACAAAAGATTACATATTGTATGATTCCATTTATATAAAGTCCAGAATAGGCAAATCTGTAGATTTTGTCTCTCTGTCCATAGAGACAAATAGCAGATTAGTGGCTGCCAGGGATTGGGGCCAGGGAGGAATGAGGAGTGACTGCTAGTGGGAACAGGGTTCTGTTTACAGTGACGAGAGATGTTCTGAAGTTAAATAGTGGTGGCGGTTGAACAACTGTCTGAATGTACTAAAAACCACTCAGTTGTACACTTTAAAAGGGCAAATTTTGTAGCATGTGAATTATGTGTGAATAAAACTGTCATTTTTTAAAAATTACCATGTAATAAATCATTATTAGTTTTGTTATTTTTTTCATTTCCCTATACATTCATAACCAATGATAAGAGAGTGAGTTATTTGTTTTGTCAGAAAAAGTCATGGAAGAACCATAATCTTTCCAATTGATTAGCAAGTTCGTTTTGCAGGGTTTTAGCTTGCATAGTCATTTTTTACAGCCCCATGCTCCCATGCAAGGACCGCCTATGTGTGTGTAGTGTATGTGAGGCGTGGTGTGTTGGTGTATATTTATTATACAGTAATGTATTTTATAATATATGTATTTATTTATTTCATGAACAATATCTAGATCCAAAATTATAAAATCCTGGAATCAAAGTAAAGGGAAGCAGAGCAGAAAGTAAGAGTGGCATTCATCACCCCAGTTACAAAGTTATTTATTTTCTAGATTCATTTACACCCTTCTTACTTCAAAATGGTTTATCTAATTGTTTTTTAGAAACTTAAAAATCATAATTTTTTGAGTTTGAAACATTATCCTTCCATTCAAATTATTAAAATAACTAAGAACAAACAAAACGGATTATCATGAAAAACAAAAACTAGAAAGGAAACCTAAAATTGGAAAGCAAAGACAAGATGATTGAAACAAGACCAACTCTGTCAGTAATTACAATAACTTAAATAGTTTAAACACTTTTTTTAAAAATAAAATATCTCACATTGAATTAATAATACACATTATTATAAGAGATAATATGTATCAGAGAAGGCTAAAATACAAATATAGATGTACAAAAGCAAATATAAAGACAGTAGTGGTGATATTAAAGGAGCTTCAGTGGAATTTAAGATACGAAGTAATAGAGCAGAGAGAGGAAATTAGTACTAAGTAATGGTTCCATCCACAACAAAAATATATCATGAACTTGGATGTGAGAAATAGCGTAGTTTTGAAATATATAAAGTAGCTTTCTAAAATGAAAAAAAAAATTAACCAAAACACACATATTGGAGAAGAATTGTACATATGACTTATTGTCCATGACATGGTCATCAATAATTCGAAGTATATAATAAGATTTGATCAATAGGTACCTATTGAATGCTGTGCTTTACAAAAAATATGCATCCCTTTCAAGAGTCCATGGAATATTTATAAAAATTGATTGAATACTAACTGGAAAAAAAGAGAACTCAATAACTCTGAAAGACAAGTACCTTAAGGTACCACATTCTAACAATGCCATCGAACAAATTTTAAATAAAAAATCCAAATGCAGAGGAATATTAATACTATTAGACCAAAGAAGAAATTCAATATATAATAATAAATAATTTAGAAAAAAAATAAAAAGAATATTAATTTTCTAAATTTATAGGCTAGAGCTTAAACTACACTCAGAGATAAAAGTGAAAGACGTTTTTTTCCATACCCAAATTGTCAGCCAGTTTATTTTGAAATTATTAACTTTCAGGTATTTTTAGACATTATGCCAAGACCTTCCAGATGAGTTCATAGGTCCAACAGACCTTCCGTCCTATTGTTTCCAGTTTCTGAATGATAAAATCAGGCTGCCTCAGAAAAGCCAAGAAGGGTCAGTTTTCATAGTGGTACTTCAAAGATTTATGGAAAACAAAAGATGTGTTCTATAATTTTTCATTCTTACAATTCCAGAGTAAAGCAATTTTATATTTCTACTTTGCTGCCCAGGAGATTAAATGAGTTCTGAAATAAAAGGTTTAGTACCTTATAACACTGCCTGGTTTTCCAGTCACAGTAGAAATCATTTTAGCTCTGTTTGTAGGGGATGCTAGGAAGGGCCGTTCACCCGTACGGGGTTTAACAATACCTCAACCCCTATTAGTCCATGTCCTTTGTGTTTTTCTATTTTCCAGCTAGTTAATGCACTGAAGCCTTCATCTAGGTCTTTAGAGCACACCGATCTTATCCAGAGTGACTGCTTGCACCTGAGCTCCTCCTCCAACCAGGTCTCCTACAGGCTAATAGTAAAAACCCTCCACTTTCTGGTGTGTGTGTGTTGAACTTGGGTCTCCTGAACACATTGTGGCAGCCCCAGATCCCACATAGTGGCCTGATTGATTCTCTCTTTTCTTTCTGGAAGGCTCAGAGGTACCAGTTTCATAGAATGCAGGTAACGACAGTCCACAACAATTCTTGGGGCCCTAAATTCACATGCAAGTTTAGTTCCAATTTTGCAGGGATAGCACTAGACTACATGAATGTGTTTTCAAATAGGAACAGATTTTGGAAAATAGCACATCATCCTCAATTTAGATGAGAGTGAAAAAACAAAGGGGGGGTGGGGGCTCCAAAACAGAGCAACTCTTGATTAAGACCAGAATTCTGCATGTTAGAAGCATATGACAGGAATTCTGTTTTCTTTTACCAACAGAACCATTAAGAAATGGTTAGAAAAAATAGGATTGCCACTTTTTTTTCCTCAAGGATGTGTTATTTTGTACTCTATGTTTGTTTTTCCCAAAATCTCAAGCCTCCTGGTGTTTCTGTTCTGGTTTTCTGCACCATTTGCCCCAGCCAAATCATTTTGTGAATTTAGTCTACTTTTTTATGCTGACAAAAAGTTTGACAAAGCAACTCTACAAAATAAATCACTTTTTTTCATTGGTGACGATATCTTCTGCCTGGAAACCTCTTAATTAATGATCTAGGTTTCTTCGGAAATATTCTGACTCATGAAGTTTACATACATGTGTTCACGCATCAGCATGGATGGATTCACCAATGGATCTGCCTCATGAGTTTGGCTGCTTATAGTGAAGAATGTGGGCAGTGGGTGACCCCTTTGAGGAAGCGAAAGGGTTTGGAGAGTGTGAGGGTAACCCCAGTTGCTCTACACCTGGAAATAGGATGAAAGGAATCACGATTTTCCTTATCTAGCAGTTGCCTCCTGCCCCCCGGCTTGGACTAGGTGGTGGTGTGAGATGAGTCGTTCTACTAGCTGAGCACCTTTAAAACAAAAAGCCGTGCATACACTTAAGTGCAAACTAATTAAGTAAGAATACCTAGGAGTGAGGCCTAGGAGCCAGCATATGTACCCTCGTGATTGTGATAAGAAGTCAGCAGCTCTGAGAGCTATTGCTCTACAGCATCAGTGGGCCCTGGCATCCCAGATGAATGCCAAGGCTCACCTGTCCTTGTCAGGATGAGGGGAAATCAGATCTTGCAGAATTGGAATCAGAACCACAGAGAGAAAATATCCTCTTCAAAAGGAACTTCAGAGAGTGCCATGGTGACCTTCACTACTGAACTGGCTCACTTTGGACCGATCACTTCAGACCCTTCTCTCTTTTGGAGGTGGATTTGGTCCCACTGGAAAGTCTCCTTTAGTCACCCTGACTTTAAATGAGCTCAGAAGGCTGCAGCTGTGATGCTTCCAGCCAGCTCCCCAGGGGAAATGACAAAGCTCCATATGTCATCTCCCAGCTTCCACTGCAGAAGCCTTTTCCTTAATTATTTATTGATTTAGTTTTCACAATTTTTTTAAAAGAAACATATGCACCCTAAAAAAGTGTGGAAGAAATATGTTTTTGAATGTAAGATTTATGTTCATGTTTTTTGCCCATTTTCTATCTGATTGGCCATTTTTCCTTAATTGATCTGTAGATAGATTTTATACATTATGGATATTATCCTTTTGTCTATTACATATTTTTAGAAAATTTTCCCTATTTGAAATTAGTCTTTCATTTTAATACAGGATCCTCTGTCATATACAGGGTGCCTTTTTTTATCCTGTAGTATATTTGGACAGACTTTTCCTTTATAATGTCTGGCCTTGTTATTTTTGTGAAGATGCTCTCTATCTCCAATATTATGCATATATTCCCTGGAATCTTCTTCTAGTTCTTTCAAGATTTCATTTTTTTACATTTCAATATTTGACACATCATTAATTTAATGTTTTATGTGATGAGAAAAGGAATCTAACATTTCCCCCCAAATAGTTAATCATTTGAGGAAAACAGGAAATTCTATAACATCACAATAAACATGTGCAATCACCCACCACTACCACCATGTTCACACCATGAAACAACTTATAGCTTGTGACTCACTGGCACACCATTTTTAAGACTCCTAACCCTGTGAGGTTATTGTAATTGCTAGTACGTGCTTCCCACATGTCAGAAATCAATCTATCACTTCACATGGAGCACCTCTTAATTCTTACAACATCCCTTTGAGGAGGATATGATTATTCATACTTTACAGATGAACAAAATTCGTCCAGTGTCACATGGCTAACAAAGGTCAGATGTAAGAAGGGCCAGTGCTACTGTTGATTTACAAGATGAAACACTGAGGTTTACAGTGACTGTAAGGAGCTCAAGGGCACACAGCTGATCAGCTCCAGAGTCAGGAATCAGCCCGTCGCATGTACCTCCCCATCCCTACCAGGCACTTTAACCTTCTAAATCATCACTGTTCTCACTCACTTGATACCTGTTTAAAAAAAATAAGGCCTCTGAGATTGGGAAAAGCATATAGTTTCAGAAACTATAGAAATGAATACATTAATCGCTGATTGTGATCTATCTATCTACATTATCTATTTATTAATCCATCCATCCATCTATCAAAAGAAGCATGAAAGCATCACATAGGAAAATCAAAAGGAAGACAAATCGTTTACCTTTTGAGGCAGTTTCTATTTAAAATTAAACCCTCAAGAATGTCACATGTTGTCAGAAGAACATCTTCCTGAGTGGCAGTCTACTGAACTATTTCATACCCTTATCACAAACACACTCACATGCACTTCCACAGACACACTATGCAAACATACACTTGTCATTTGCCCAATAACCAAACAGGCCTAGCCGTTTCTACTGAAGATTTTCTGCTAGGAGCTGGACCCAGAAGCTATCAAGTATCATAATATGCTGAAGTCATTCTAGGAAATGGTATCACAGATGTATAGATGGCAACACCTAAAATCCAACCACTAACTATTAGCCACAGGCTGCACACACAGCTCTTCACATGGGCTCCCATGGGGCTGTAATAGAATAAACCCTCTATGCTTTTTTGGTACAGAAGTGCTACTACTATTTCTGTAAGCATGGAATTTTCCCTAGAGCAAGCATCTAAGTGCCTTAAGGAAAAATGATATGTGACAGGGTATTACATCTTAGCTCATTTAAGCATTATTGATGGTAATATTCCATGAACAAAGCTGTAACTCTTAAAGAGAGAATAACAAATGTGGAAACTGAAAAAGGTCTCATTAAAGCTGGTTCTCTTAGCAACTGGCATGATTCGGCACAAATTAATTAGATAACTGATTTTGAAAAAAAAAGGATTCAAATGATCCAATGCCAATTCAGAAGGAAAATATGGATGCTTATCACAAAGGGGCGAAAAACCCATTTATGTAGCTGTGCAATGTGAATGGCAAATAAGGCTTGCACTGCTGTAATCAACTTAAAAGAGATTCCTGTAAGTTTTCAGCATATATATGAATAATACAATAATGTCGCCGCTGCATAACAATCTTACCATACACTTAGCAGCTTCAAACAACACATAGTTATTATCTCTTATTATTTCTGTAGGTTGAGAATCCAAGTTGGCTTAGCTGGGACATCTACTTCAGGTTTTCTCTAATATCAAGTTGTTGATCACGGATGGAGTTTTATCTGAAAGTTCAACTCAGAAAGGATCTGCTTCCATGCTCCCTTAAATGGTCTGCAGAATCTGTTCCTGAGGGTTGTTGGACTGAGAGCTTCAGTTTCTTACTGGCTATTGTCCAGAGACCCCTCATATTTCCTTGTCATATGGACCTTTCTCTACCATGGCAGCTATTTCATTAAAGCAATAGAGACTGCTAGAAAGCAGAAGTTATAATTTCTGAAAACCCAATCATGAAAGTGTCCTCCAATCGTCTTTTCCAGTTTTTATTGATGAGAAGCAAGTTGTTAGGACTGCCCATAGGTCTTTAGTACCTTGAATACAAGGTCTTCAGTTAGGTCATTAGCCATTCCCATCTCCAAATCATAGCCCATTACTTGATTATTTTTTTCATTGATTTTATCACTACAAAAAGTTGGATTATTCATTTATTTATGGGTCCACTTATTTAATGTCTTCCACCATCACCCAGTTAGTACCTTAAAGATATGAACCTCATCCTTGGGGTTAACAGAACAATTTCATGCACTACTTCAAAAGGAAAATATATGTTATTCAATCATTTTGGATCAATCAACTGATACTACTGACTCAGCGCAGGTTTTATACTTCATTTGGGTCATAACAGAAGATTTTCTTTGCTGCAAAGAGTTGCTCACTTTGAACACTCTTGCAAACAGAACACGGGGAACAGATATCTATAACAACTTTCAAGATAAATGTCGTGAAGTTGGACTGAATTTGGTAAATTTAGTGATTGTATGTACAGATGGTTCACCTTCCATGACAGGAAAAGATGAAGGGTTTATAGCACAGATTAAAAAAAGTATTAACAGGCCGGGCGCGGTGGCTCACGCCTGTAATCCTAGCACTCTGGGAGGCCGAGGCGGGCGGATAGTTCTGAGCTCAGGAGTTCGAGACA
>RJWJ010000503.1:24571-221896 GCA_004363605.1 Indri indri
GACAGCTAAAAATATATATAGAAAAAATTAGCCGGGCATGGTGGCGCATGCCTGTAGTCCCAGCTACTCGGGAGGCTGAGACAGTAGGATTGCTTGAGCCCAGGAGTTTGAGGTTGCTGTGAGCTAGGCTGACGCCACGGCACTCGCCCCAGGCAAGAGAGTGAGACTCTGTCTCAAAAAAAAAAAAAAAAAAAAAAAGTATTAACAGATCCAGATGCTCTCATTTCTTTTCATTATGTCTTGCATCAGCAAAATCGTCTGGTAACTTCCCTGAATAATTACCATGGAATTTGGGAAAGTCTGGAATCTTTATATTATCTTAGAGAATTGAAATCCAACTCACTGAAGCTCAACCAGTAACATAATTTTCCTACTAAAAGTCAAACAAAAGGCAGGAGAAGACTCCAAGTTTAAGAGTACAGAGCGCAGTGTTTCTCTTAGGATCACACTACCACAATGTAAAGAAATAAAAAGACACAACTGAACACTGCAAGTAAAAGAACGGTGGGCAGTGGGCGTCAACGAGGGACATACGCTAAGGCACTTCCGGAACTCAGAAAGCAGGGTACGGTACGCATACTGACCAACAAGATGGAGTGGCACAGCCAAGGTAGAACCCTGCACAGACGATGCCAGCAAAGAACTGGTGCTCAATGTGACAAAACCCTGGGAGACATATATGGACATAAAAGTGGAGAGAGCAAGGGAGGAAAAAAGAGATAAAGGATGGTTAATGTAGTCCTGAGGAGTTGATCCCATCTTCATCCACCTTTCTACACGCCCCCAAACATAGAATTAAAAAGAGTCAGATGTTTACCCCAAAACAAAAAAATAAAAATTCTTATAAAAAAAAAAAAGATTTCCAATGAGTATCCTCCCATAATGTCTTAGGCCAGGCTCCAACAGAAACAGACTCTAAGGAGAGAGTCGGATTTGTGTGCTCCCAAATGGAACGAGTAAAGGAGGGTGGGACACAGGATTGAGCAGAAAGAGAAGTTGACAAGGGCTGCAATTGCAACAGATACCTCAGGCAACCCCAGGAGAGGCTCAGGGGCTGGGATCTCCCTGTAGATATTTCTAGAATTGAAGCAAGAGGCCAGCCCTTTATGCACGAACCCCACTGCACCTCCATCCCCATTGATTGGTTACTGGATTCAGGCCCCTCACGGAAGGATGGTATAATTCCCAGGAGGGATGAGGTAAGGAACCTTGAGCAGCAGGAACTGGAGAAATGAGTGCCTTCCTGTTGGAGGGGGATCTGGGTGGCACAAAGAGAGCACCCACCATAAATAAATTTACAAACCACTATAAAATAAGAAAGTGAAGACATATTGCTATTAATATAATAAAAAAGCAATGAGAAAAATTAATGAAAAAAATTAATTTAATTTAAAAGAATAATAACATGTTTCCAAGTAAAAAATATTCCATAGAAGTATGTATATGTAAAGACAAGAAATCTCAAATGAAGAGGAAAAAAATCAATACAAGCAGAAGTACAAAGACAAAGAAGTTTATATTCAGAGCACCAAGATTTGGGAAATAAAGAAAAAAGCAAAAGGATGAGAAGAAACTAACAAATATTAATAGAATAGAATTTTCAGGCATGAAGAAAACAAATTAAAGAGGCCCACCAATTACTACACAAGGTTTTAAAAGTGAAATCCAATTTATTGGAGAGTACATGAGTTTGTTTTGCCATTCTTGAGATACTTTCTTAGGATGATGGTCTCTAATTCCTTCCAAATTGAACTAATGGATGGGCACACAAGTGCACAGAAGAAAGTCAAAGTCACTGGAAATAAAGCAGGAGGGGAGGGGGAGAAGGGAGAGGCAAAACCCCACCTAGCAGGTGCAATGTACACTATTCAGGTGATGAACACATTTATAGCCCTGACTCAAGCCATGTAACAAAAACATTTGTACCCCCTTAACATTTTGAAATAAAATAAATAAATAAAATAAAAATGAAATCCATACCCAGGCATGCTTGTAAGATTTCAGAATACCAAGCATAAAGAGAAGATCCTAAAACTTTGTTGTGTTTGTGGTGGGGTAGAGGAGGAAACTAAGAGCAAAGGGAGTACAGAAAGAAAAACAAACAGTTTGCATAGAAAAAAGAATCAGCATGTAGCAACCTGGTTTATCACCAGCAATGCTTTCACATCCTTAAAAGAAAATGACTTTCAACCTAGAATTTCATCCCAGACAATATATGAATCGATAGTGAGCTCAGAATAAAAATGTTGTCCAACATGAAGAATTCAGAAAATTTTTCTCTTGCAAATTGTTTATTAGGAAGTTGCTTAAATATCTGCTCCAAGAAAATGAGGGGATAAGCCAAGAAAGAGGAAGAATGAAATTCAGAATCCAACCCAGGTTGGCAATAAAGAGAAAGCAGTCCTAAAAAGGAGTCAGTGCAGCCTGTGACAGGATAACACCAGGAAAGCTCCTACCAAGAGAGGAGTTTCTCGTTTAGAGACTTTGACCGAGATGTCAAACAAATTAAGAAGAAACAAATTATGCTATGCAAGAAACAAATTAAGTCATAGTACTCAGGTTCTGCAGTGAATAATTTTACTTAGTCAATAAAATAAATGCACTTTATTGATTCTAAACTTTTAGAATGGCCCTCTGGACAAAGCACAGAAGACGTAAGGTTACAAAGAAGAATGTAAAGGTTGAAAATGTAAAAGTAAAGGTGAAGGCAAGAGAAGTAGGTTGGTGTAAGTGGGGAAAAGAGAAGAAATGTAGGCTTCTCTGCTCTTATTTCACCAATGGGAAGTTAAGAGATACTGTCAATAAGTTATTAAACAAGAAACAGAATTTTAAGGATATTGAAATATAAAGTTAACTAATAGAAAAATTAAAAATATGGGGATGGAAAGGGTGTCTCAGATTATTATAATGGAAAAAATTGTCATCAGAAAGTCAATGGTAAATCTCTAATGTTAATACATCAATTAATGACTACATATGAATATTATTTTAAAATATGGCAGAAACTCCAGAATAACCCAAAGTGGAAAGGCCTTAATGTATTTACTTCTTGGATGTACAATTGGTAATGGGTCAAAATGTGGCAGTGGACTGTTGCTTGTAAGTACTAATGTATCTGTTTGACCATGAAAATATACTACTTTCATAAAGTTGCAGGTAGGTGATTGAGATAATCATAATAAAAATAAGATAGATAGATAAGAATGAGGAACAAAGCTAGGAGAATTAATTCATAGATGACTCCTACTTCTTCCCATCAATTTATAATTATTATTATGAATCGCTTTTGATTGAGGAAACATAGAATCCAAAAAATAAAAGTAAAGACCTACTACTTTAACTTCTTTAAGCAGAAGATGATACAGTACAACAGATATTCATGGAACACTTCCTATAAGCTAGAAATAAATCTAATTTCTACAAGGATATAGACACAAATAAGTTATAGGGCTCACCATCAAACTCACTTATTAGTTATGTTTAAAGAGACTCATAGGTCCACCGATAAGTAAAGTAAAAAATAGAATAAAAGTGTCATAAACAATGACAACAATGAGACTCTTACGGGAATTTAAAAGGAGAAAATTTGCATAGAATTGAAAAGCAGTGAGGTCCTCAGGGAAGACTCAGTCTTAAAGGTTGAGAGACAGGGCACAGAGTCCAGTTCTACTGAAAAACAAGGTACATGAATCAACCTAAGAAAAGAAAAAGTAGAATGAATCCATATTTAAGACAGTCTTGAGCGTCAGAGAGTGCATGTTTCATTCTGTATCCACTGCATGTTTTTCAGTAAGCGATGGGGAATAGGGAAGTATACTAGTCAGGATAGGCTTGGTTATGCTGCAGTAACAAATAAACCCCAAATTTTAGTAGTTTACGTCAATGAAGGCTATTTCATGTGCATTGTCAAATATCCATCACAGTTTGATTGGGAAACTTCTGCTCATTGCAGTCACCCAGGGTCTCAGTCTAAGAAGCAGTGACCATCTCAAACATTGCTGGCCATCAAGCTAAGGGAAAAAGAGCTCTTCAGGGTACTAATCTATCAAGTTAAATTTTAGCCCAGACAGGATACATGTTACTCCTGCTCACATCTCATTGGCCAGAAATAATTAGAGGGCCCCATCTAACCACAGAGGGCCAAGAAAAGCGATCCTACCTATAATGGGGGAGAACTGGAAATATTTGGGGAAATATCACTCATGAATACTACAGTGGTTATGGGGACGAGGAGAATTATAATCAAGGCTGTGTCTTAGGAAGACAACTGTGTTGGTCAAAATATTCTAAAGCATAGTTTTATGTTCATTAGGCCAAAAATATTTTATTCTATTAAGTTAGATGGTTATTTGTGCTAGCTAGCTGACCAAATGTGAAACATTGCTCTTTATACAGCAAAGAATGCAATCAGCCTAGGAATTAAGAGTGAATACCCAACAGGACAATAAGAGAGATAGACTCCAAAGACAGTTTTATTTTTTTTTAATTTTTTTTTATTTATTTATCTCAGTTTCCTAAAACTTTGATAGTCTGCCCTATGGAAAAGATTTATAGATCCCTTTTTTTTTTGCCAGCAGTAATTTGAAAAGGAACATGTATTTAGAGCCAGCTTATAAATGACAAAATCAAAATTTTGAAAAAAAAGGACCATCTTCTAGCCAGAACTGATTTGCCCATGTCAAGGTCACAAGGACTTAGAAAACTCCAGCAGGTTTATTTTGGTTTTTGTTCACATTATCCCTCACACTTTGCCTTGTTTTCCTGAGGCAAGGCTTATAGATCACCGTAGAAGTTTTAAACCATTATTTGAATTGAGACATGGACTCCCACAAAGTATTTATCCATAACTCACTAGTGCTAATGGCCACTGGAAGAGATGGCAAAGGAAGACACAGTGGATCATTACATTCAGTAAAAAGAAACCATTTAAAGAGCCTTATTTGAGAAAAGGTCTTTGGATTAGAAAGATAAGTCCTAACCTCCTCCTGTAAGTGATCTTTAAAGGGCAGGCATTTCTTAGCCATATTTCAGTATCTCTGTCACAGTTGCTTTGTTTTATATTAAGAATAAAATGATGAGCTATGGATTAAAAAGAAATTTTAATTCATATATTTGAAATTATGCTTCACTTCTGACATCATTTTCTACATGAATGACTCCCTGTACTTATGACGTGAAAGCAGGTTTGGCTGGAATTGCTTGTTAAGCCGGTTATAAATACCACCCATCAGTGAACACAGTAAATGCCAAGGACACTCAAACAGATTGATGAGGCCATCAGTGTTAATCTATTAGAAATGCTAAAAATAAGTCTATTATTGCTGTCAGCAACTATGTTTTCACTCTCATAGCAACAAATTCACAAAATGATAAAGAATTCCACAATCAGACTAGCATTTCAAGATTATACCATTTAATTACTATATAATATTATGCCCTTACTTTATATTGGTAATGCCATAGCACCTTAGTATGTATTTTTTAAATGCTATGGAAAATGCTTTCCATATTTTCTCAGATAAGATCACAGTACCTTGCAATACCAATTTGCATTCTTGGCTTTAAAAAAAACATGGAATATTAAGTAAACGATATATTCAAATAAAGCTGTTATGGGATAAGTATTTTTTCTTCAAAGGCTCAAAATAAATTAGGGTATAAAGTATGCAACCAACTGGTGGACGTTAAGGACATATGGCATTGAAGACTGTAGGTTTTAGAGTCAGCAAAATCTCTTGCCCATGGTTTAAGAGCTATTAAATTACTTAACGCTTCCAAACTTTAAGTTCTGTTTCTGTGAGATAAGGATAATAATATCTGCTTAACAATTAAGTACACTGAATGAAAAGTTTTATATAAAATGTGTATTAGAGTGTACCTAAACATGGTAGGTAGTCAATAATACATTAATAATTTTTTAACTAAAGTGGTCTGATAAGGTAAAACCATTTTGCCCCCTGCAAAGTATGAGAAAACATTGGTACAAAGTAATCCCGGGTCATATAACCCCAGAGAAGTTGTGGTTACTTGATAATTAATATAAAATATAGAAAGTGTTCTATCTGGAAACAAAAAAAGAAGAGGTGTTCTTTCCTGTATCACACACAGGAGTAGAAACAGTAAATTTGGAGGCAGATGGATGTATGGTAGTATTGAACAACTAGTGAGACTTACAAAGGAAGTGATGATGTGCAAAGAGAATATTCACAGAAATTACTGTTGGGATAGGTGTATGTGGGGAAAGAAAAACTTTATTCAAAAGAAGTACTGAACCCATAAAAATGACCCACATTTGTATCTTAAATATTAATGAAACTGATATTTCCAACAAAGCCTGTAAGTTTCACTTTTATTGAACAATTTAATTTTAATAAATAAAATGCATTTAAAGTGGGGAAAGAAGTCAATTTTCACATTTGGGTATTCTACCCAGTTTTACCTTAATAATAATTTACCTGCATGATTCTCTATCCCAAGAGAAAAAATAAATTTGATATAAATTGGACTTCATCAAAATTAAAAGCTTTCCAAATTCAAAACACATCATCAGGAGAGTGAAAAACACAAGCCACTGACTGGAATAAAATATTTTTAAATGACAAGTCTGATAAAGGACTGATATCCATAACATGTAAAGAACTCTCACATATACTAAGAAGACAAGTGACCAAAATTTAAAATTGTCTAAATATTTGAATAGACATTTCACCAAAGAAGTTATATAAATAGGCAATAAGAGCATAAAAGATGCTCAACATCATTAGTCATTAGAGAAATACAAATTGAAACAATGAGATGTCATTTTACTAGATGGGTATAATAATCAAACACATGAGCAATAGCAAGTGTTGACAAGGACGTGGGAAAATTTGTAGAAACACCATATATTGCTGGTAGAAATGTAGAATGGTGCTGCCACTTTGGAAAACAGTTTGTCAGGTTTTTTTTAATGCTAAACATAGATTTACCATATGACCTAGCAGTTCCACTCTTAGGTGTATAACCAAGAGAATTAAAAACATGTCCACACAAAGACATATTATTCAGATATTCACTGTAGCATTAATAAGGGCCAAGAAGTAGAAACAACCCAAATGCCATCAACAAGTGGATATATGCAATGTGGTACATCCACACAATAAAATACTATTTGGCAGTAAAAAAGAATGAAGTAATCGATATATGCTATAAACATGGATGAATCTCAAAAGCATTATGTTAACTTAAAGAAGCCAGACACAAGACTATATATTGTATAACACCATTTATATGAAATATCCAGAAAAGCAATTTATGGAAACAGAAAATAGATCAGTGGTTCCCTGGAATGGGGGCGTGAATGGGGAGTGACTGCAGAAAGGCACATGGGATCTTTTGCTCTAAAATCAGATTGTAGTGAAGCCTGCACACTCTGTAAATTGACTAAACATCTTTGAATTATACACTCAATAGGTGAATTTTATGTTATATAAATTATACCTCAATAAAACTGCTTATACACAAAGAATTTAATTGACTAGCTTGGTAAAATTAGTGGATCTGCACAACTAGTGGGAGACTTTTCCTACCCAGGAGTCCCAGCTTAGATATCTGAACAGAGCAAATGACCTCCCAGCATCATATACTACACTGGGCACAAAAAGCAAAAAGGGGGATTAAGGCAGATGAAAGCTAAGTTCCTTAGCTCAGGAACTAAAATTTGGAAATTTGCAATTTCCATGCACTGGACTAGTACTGTCCAATAGAACACTCTGGCTCTGTGATGATGGAAATGTTTTCTACTGTGCTATTTCCAGTATGGTTGAAACTAGGCATACGTTGCTACTAAGCACTTCAGATGAGGGTTAGTGATGCTGAAGAACTAATTTTTTAACTATATTTCATCTTAATTTAAAATTCAATAGTGATATACAGCTAGTGGGTACTATATTTGATATCACAACTCTAGACTAATCCAAAACACTGATGTCTTTTCAGGCACTTACCCAATCTCTAACCTTAAAGTTATTCATTGTCAGAAATTTTTCCAAGATGACTTTTCTTTTATTCAATCAGCAAATATTTATGAAACTCCTACTATGTGGAAAATGGTACTTGATAATACAAAGATAAATTGGGCATGGTACCTGTCTTCAAGGAACTTGTAGTCCAATAGGAAAAATGATCATGCACAAAGTGATACATTATAAGGAAGGAAACAGCATCTCAAAAGAGTCCTCAGAGTGCGGCAGCAATATGGTGGAGGGAAAGTCATTTCCAGCTTACAAACTGAGAAATTACGGAAGGTCTGGAAGACCTAAAGTTGACAAGCGTCCTGAAAGATGTGTTGGGTGTGATCTTGATGAGGAAAGAAGGACATTTATGGTTAAAGGGACTTTGTATGAGAGAGAAGGGGTTAGATGTGGCTGGCTGAAGATTAGTCACTTAGGTTGTTTAAAACAAAGGTGTCACTAAAAACTCTGCTCTTTCTCTAAGTTCTGCAAACCCTGACATTGTACATAGAGTGCTTCTCCGTCACTTGAGCTGGCAAACACCTTGGTGGGCCATAGTTCCATTCATTGGAATGAGGCAAATTAACCAGACCAAGATTGAGAATGGGGCTAGAACATGATGCACTGAGGTCTGCCACATGGATTTTGAAGTGTCTAGCAGACATCGAGGAAAATCTCTTAGCTGATGGAATAATAGTCTCTATCTCACATAATTTCACCAGTTATAGAAAAAAGGGGAGAAGCATGTTACTAACAATAATCTAGCTGATCTGAATTTGTCTTTATTTTCTCAATGCCGCTACCCCCTCCCCACTGCACATACATGCCAAACATAAAAGTTACAATAACTGTAGCATTTGGGATGAGGTGGACAAGTTTTTATTCTGCAATCATTACAGAGTATCTGGCTAATCCAGGACAAACAAGACCCAAGGCATTCATAGAGACTTGCTTTTTGTTTAGCTCAAATTATTTCAAACCCTCTGGTGCAAACTCAGTTCTATCTCAAAAACAGCACTAAAAATAGGAAAAGGAGTTAGCAATACAGTGGAGGGAAAATCATTTCCAGCTTACAAACTGAAAAATTATGGAAGGTCTGGAAGACCTAAAGTTGACAAGGGTCCTGAAAGATGTGTTGGGTGTAGTCTTGATGAGGAAGGAAGGACATCTATGGTTAAAGGGACTTTGTATGAGAAAGAAGGGGGTAGATGTGGCTGGCTAAAGATTAGTCACCTAGCGTTGTTTAAAAGAAAGGTCCTTTCAGGCACTTCACCAATGGGAAATAGTTTGCCTGCCTTTGGTCAGGAGTTCATACCTAATACTCCGAAACTTGAGTTTATAAATTCTTGTGTCTTTTGGAGTTCCAACCCTGGCAGCCTGCCCTCTTTCCCTAACTTTCCCTTCCTATAGCCATTTGATCTATGGGGACCAGATGAAAAGCCACTCAGCTTCCGCATAACCAGCTCCCCCCTGATCCCCTGCACTTGTGCACACTGACATGCACAGGTGCTCATCATACCCACCTACCCAGACATAGCAGATTATCTCAAGTGAGCGTCAAACAAGAATGGAGCTGCCAGAAGCAATTTCTCCTTTACCCTCAATCACAGTAGCTACCTGTGATAACTTGCTGGTCTAGGGGCTGAGCTCAAGGGAAAATTTCTCCTCTTAAAAAAAAAAAAATTCCGGTTTTTACTCTTTCTTGGTTATATAACTTCTATATATACACATACACAACTGGAGGAAGCAAAGAAGTATTGGTTTAAGCAAACAAGTTCTTGCTAGGTTTTATCCATACCATCACAATGAATAATTAAAATACATATTTGTAACTTGTTGCCGTGTTCAAGAGCTTTTCATGTGCTTTTTCTAAATTGATCTTCACAACAAGTATGGGAAGTAAATTAGGTAGAGATTCCTATCTCCAGTATTCTAAGAGAAAAAACTTGAGTTCAGGAGAGAAGTGAGCTCAAACAAGCTTGAAACATTGAAGGTGACACCATTAGGAAGTGACACCATTCAGCTCAGTCTGTACCCTCACACTGTTTTGTAGCTCTTCAGAGGAATGTCGAATTTTCAAACCTTTATTTTGTAATTCTTTTCCATTTGTGTATTTTTAAACATATAGAAAATTTGTAAGAATAAGACTTATAGGAAAGTTGCAAGCATGGTATAAAGAATTCTCATATGCCCTTCAGGAAATTAACAAATGTTTTACATTTTGCCATATTTGTTTAGTTATTCTTTCTATATGTGCATATATGTGTGTGTATGTGTGAAATATATACACACATACACAAACACACATTGGAGAGTAAGTTGCAAACATCATATGACATTCTCCCTAAATACTTAAAAATATGTTTCCTAAGAACAGGGACAGTTTCTAACAAAGCCACAGTACAATTAACAAAATCAGAAAATACGGTCCAAATTCAGTTTACACCAAGTTACACCAATAAAGTGCTTCATGGCTATTTTTCCCAGGCCAGGATCACACATTGCATTTAGTTGTGAACTCTGTTAACTAAACAGTTTCCTTTTATCTAGAACGGCTCTTCAGCCTTTCTGTTGTAACCTTGACATTTTAAAAAGAGAACAGCCTTTTATTTTGTAGAAAGTCACTAAACATATGTCTGTTTGTTATTTCCTCAGGATATGCATTTTTAACAGGAATACTATATAAATAACATTGTGTCCTTCTCAGTGCACCGTATCAGGAGGTGCATGATGTTGGTTTGTCCCATTAGTGGTGACATTACTTGTGATCACTTGGTTAAGGTGTGTCCACCAGGTTTCTTCACTCTAAAATCACTATTTTTGCTTTATAATTAACAGTGATTTTAAGAGATACTCTTAAACTACATAAACATCCTGCTTCTTGCCAAATAGCACCTAATAGTTTTAATGTCAATTAATGAATCTTGCCCTAATCAATTATTATGTTTGCAAAATGATTTTTTATTTCTATCATTCTGTCCACATTTATTAGTATTTTATTGGGACTACACAGTCCTATGGTGACGAATAGCTTGTTCTCTCTCACTTGTTTATACACTCATTTTTTTATTATCAATATAGATTCAGGGATCCTTTGCAATGGATTACAATCCATTGTTATCATTAATTTTGCTGTTCAAATTGTCTCATATTTGGCCAGAAGAGGCATCTTGATGTTGGCTCTGGGGT
This sequence comes from Indri indri, assembly GCA_004363605.1. Taxonomy (NCBI): domain Eukaryota; kingdom Metazoa; phylum Chordata; class Mammalia; order Primates; family Indriidae; genus Indri; species Indri indri. The sequence continues at coordinate 35,752 of RJWJ010000503.1, forward strand.
TCTTCTGGCATGTCTCCACTCATTTTGTAATACTTTAGTACTTTCTGGCATGAAATGTTCCTTATTCATTTTGTACTTTCTGTGTCCTGGAATCAGCCATTTCTCCAAGGACCTCTGGTTACGTTTAGTGAGAAAACATATTTATGTTTATACACACACACACGCACATATGTGTATATATATGTGTGTATATATATATATATATATATATATATATATATATATAACACAAACTAACAAATAAGATTTTGACTTTAGGTTTTCAAAGTGTGCTGTGTCCTACTTTTTAACAGAGGGTCCCTACTAACAGTCCCCTTCATCCTGCTTCTCCTGTAAAGGAAAAGGTGCTACTCAAAGCTTTGGGGAGACACAATCCTTTTCTAGTGACAAGCTCAAGAGGAGAAAAATCATGGACACATAAAGTGGTAGATACCTCTCAAATCATTTCTAGTCAGTTCCTGGTGATACAAGTGCAATAGTATAAACTGAGAGTGCTCAATCCCTTCTCTCGGAAGAGAAATTGGGGATCAGCAAAACTGTGCCTGGAACGAGTGCCACCATCTTGATGGATACAGACAGAGCCACCATCATCTAATGAGATGGTCCTTCCACTGTAACAGGTTGAGAAGGATTGAAGGGCTCCTTGGCACAATTAACACCATACTCGTGGTCAAAATTACATTGAGAACAAATACAGCACTCTCATTTGGAACAAAACTATTGTCTATAAGAAAACATATCTTCCTCCAAATAAAATGTGTTGCTTTTAAGTATATCAAGAGGAAACCAGCCTTAGCTCTCCCCAGCGGAGAGACTAGATGTGATTTGAAATCCCTGTTATCTTCCCCAAGTGAGACAACAGAACCGAAGACTTTCACCTGCCAAATCCAGCCCTTTTCAGGAAAGGAACAAAGTCTCATCCATTCTTATCTCCAGCATTTAGCATACACTATGTGTGCGGTAATTACATATTTTTAATAAGTCTGGGGGAGAGGTTGTGGGGAACTCCACTGATCCAATGAAACCACTAAGAAAGGGAAGTTGCCAACGTATCAATACACATATAATATTTTAACTTCTAAGACAAAAATGTAATTGTATTTTTAAGTGTTTCCAATCACCTCTTAAGCAACACAAGAATGGGTTATTGCCTTACCCTGTATTTCATAAATATAATTTTCTACCTGAAAAATTCCTTTGATTGGTTAAAATTAATTTTATTAAAAGTGAAGGATGAAAAAGTGATTTCCTGAGGAAAGCATTATCCAATTTACTTCTCTATGTTTGATCAAAATTTTTTTTCTTCTGAAAGGTATGAAAACAAGATTGGAGATTTGCTGCATCAACACACTGGTGCAACACTTTATTTCCTTAGTCACACTGATGTAGACAGACCACATTGAAATACCCTTGGAAAATCATTTCAGTTTCTTTGACATGAAAGAAGTCATTGTACCACTAAATTATTTATTCACATCACTGCAGCTCAGGTTTTAAAGATGATGACTATGCCAGAAAGTAACAAGTATACTCATTTCCATAGTCATTTTTCACAAAAGAGGTAAAAAACCATTCATTGTCAAGTTAAACCACATAGTAAAATCCACTGGTGATTGTTATACCTGTTCAAGTCATCACAACCTGGTGATGAGGCCATCAGGTATGTAAGATATCCATCAGTTCAGGTGCAATTTAACCTCAGAACACCTAAAGATGGATGACAACAAACATTGCACAGGTTTCCTCCCTGAGGTTTCATGAAAAGCTGAGGATTAATGAATGATCACTTCTACCTAAGGCCATAAATTTAATCTCAAAACATAGATCCAGAATATTCCTTCTTAAGCAAGAAAGAATGGACACTCATCTCATTTTATATGACCTTACCACTCACATATATTTAAGATATACCTACTTGGAAACATGTAGAATAACAGAATGATAGCGTGACTATCATGTGACCTTTTGAGTGACTACTTTGTGCTGGTCACAGTGATAAATACTGTTTTCAGTTGTGAGTAATATTCATAGAAACAATGAGGTAGCCATAATTATATTTATGCTATAGATAAAGTTACAAGCTCAGAGAGGTAAAATAACCTGAGAAGATTCACACTATTAGAAAAAGTGGGAAATTAGGAATCAATCCTAGATCTGTCTGACCCCAAAGCCCTGATTCTAAAATCTTCAAAATACTCTTCATCCGGGTCTCATGAAGAAATACAGACTGTTGTCAACGTGAAGGGTCAGACCTTGGTTTCCACATCCCTAGTTTTAGTTACAAGGGTTTTAGAAACTGAGTCCTGGCTATGCTGAATCACTGAATTTAAACATGAACCCAGCTGTCACATTGCCAAACTTTGTTAGTAAAGAAGAACCCAAAGAGACTACCATTTCTGGCAGGGTGGCAGACCAGAGACCCTGGAAACCTTCCCATTGAAAACACCTAAAAATGCTGGCACAGAGAGAGAGAGAGAGAGAGAGAGGAGAGAGAGAGAGAGAGAGAGAAAGAAGTATCAAGAAAATGAGGGCCCCCCAGGCCATAGTGTGACTGTGGGATCCGAGAAGCAAGACTATGTCAAAGTCAGCTTTGACTGGGTGTAACCTTGAGCCTCATCTTCATCGTCTGAGCACACACACACATACACACACTGACTGTCATCTAAAGAAAAAAATCAAGTTTTTAAAGAATTGAAGTTAGTTTTATTCAGAAGCCTTACTGAGGACTATAGACCAATGCCTACAGTGCAGAAGCAGCTCTTTTGAGAGGTTCTGTCAGACTGCTCCAACATGCTGTTTTAGCTTATAGCTTATATACAGGTAGTGGGGGTTCCATATGTGCAAAAATCACATCAAAGTTTAGGTGTAAGAGTACATCTGGTTATAGATTGCAGAGGCGTAATCACTAACCCCAACAGATGTTATGTTATGCATAGGAAAAGACAAGGACTGGGGTTATCTTTGAAGGAGTCTAGTGAGTCAGGCAAGAGACATGGGGGGCCATGAGCACGATCCTGCTTTGTCTTCAAAGCATTCTTCCAGAGAGCTGCATGTCATCACAGAGTCAGGGGCTTTGCTAAATTATGCTGGCAAGCAGAAATAAACAGCATGGCTTCTTATGTTTGTTGCATATATGTTTGATACATATGTGGTCTCACAATATCTGCAATTATCTCTTGATTCTAGGACCCCCTCCCATATTAAAATTGAGTCCTTTATATGTTTAAGTCCCTTATATAAAATGGTGAAGTATTTGTATATAATCTTTGCACATCCTCCTGTATACTTTAAATCATCTCTAGGTTATTTATAATACTGAATATAATGTAAATGCTATGTAAATAGTTGTTACACTGTACCCTTTGGGGAATAATGACAAGGAAAGAAAGTCTGTACATGCTCAGTACAGAAGCAACCATCCATTTTTTTCCAGACATTTCCAATCTGCAATTGGTTGAATCAGCAGATGTAGAACCCACGGATATGGATGGCCAAATGTATATACTAATTTACATATATAAATGTGTTAATTTTTATATATTCAAAATGTAACAAAAATATAACAAGATAACCTCAGAGTTGAGTTCAGCGACACCTTAATTATCACCACTAAAATAACGATTTGGGATTAAACATAGAAGATTGAATATATGCATTTATTGTCATTAAATATGAAATGTCCAATTTCAAATCAAAAGTTTATTATCTCTCAAACAAGAAGCAGTGCAAGTAATCCAAGTATGCACCTAAACTATTGACACAGTTTTTCCATCTTAACAGTAGCTTATTTATGATAGCAGCAAAGAAGCCTAGAGAGAGCTAGTGGCAATGAAATCTAGAAAGGCGTTCTTCACAGCTTGTTGAGAATTAAGTATTTTTCCTTGCAAGAAGTGGTCCAAAGCCAGGAAGAAGTGGTAGTCATTTGGTGCAAGGTCTGGTGAATACTGTGGATGACAGAGAGTTTCCAAGTCCAGCTTCTCTAGTTTGAGCAGCGTTGTTTGTGCAACATATGGTCAAGTGTTGTCTTGCAAGAGAATTGGCCTGTCTCTTTTGACCAATCTTGGCTACTTAATCGCAAGCAGTCTCACCATTTTGTCCAATCGGTTGCAGTAGACATCAGCTGAAATCAATTGACCAGATTTAATGAAGCTGTAGTGGCTAGTACTGGTACTAGACCACCAAACAGACACCACTAGCTTTTTCTGATGAATATTCAGTTTTGGACTGTGTTTTGACACTTCATCTTTATCCAACCATTGTGCTGAACTCTTGGGATTGTCAAAAAGAATCCATTTTTCATCACACGTAACAATACGATATAGAAATGGGTTGACTTTATGTCGTGACAGCAAAGAAAGGCAAGCTTTGAAATGATTTCTCTTCTGACGCTCATTTAATTCACGTGGAACCCATCTATCCAGCTTCTTTACTTTGCCAATTTGTTTTCAATGGTCCAATATTGTTGGAAAAGTAACGTCAGACTTTGCTGCTAATTCCCACATAGGTTGAGATGGATTCACTTCCACTACAGCTTTCAGCTCACCATTATCCACCTTGGTCTCAGGTCACCCACGTGGCTCATTTTCAATATTAAAATCATCGGAATAGAACTTCTCAAACCACTGACATACTGTTGACTCATTAGCCACATCCTTCCCAAACACTTCATTGATATTTTGAGCTGTCTGTGCTGCATTGATTCCATGATGGAACTCATATTTGAAAATAACACGATTTTTTTATTTATCCATGTTTTCACAAAAATTGCTCTAAAATTTTTTTGAAAGATAATCACAAGCCAAAACATGTGTTTGAAAGGCTGAGAATGTACCTTGATAATAAACATAAAACAAGAAATGTCAAAGCGAAATGTCAGAGATATCAACTGTCAAACGTAGTACTTAAGGAAATTGGACATTTCATACTCAATAGCCTGATATCTCTGCTTCCCACTGAAGCATCTAGAAAATGGCATTAAGTGAATAAAAATGAAAAGAAGCTAACCCTAGATGAAGGATCTTTTTAAAAACTTGGAAGAAGGAAGTACATAAGTAAGTGATAAATAGCATAACCCTGAGCAGAAAACAGAAACTTAGGTGCCCGTAGAGAGCATACAGCAAAAACCTGTGACTGGAATTACCGGAAGTGCTCAGCTACCTGGAGGCAGCCGGTGGCTTAGAAGGGTTGGTTTCTTGTGGAGCTAAAACCAGAAGGGCTTTTCCTAATTGTGAGTTCCATTTTCTTGTTTCTATTTATCTCATAACCTTTTTTTATTTCACAGCACACACTTTAGTATTTGACGAATATTAAAGTTTTGGGAATTCTCAGTGGTTTGTTTCTTTTGTTTTCTTTTGCCTTCCCCCAGAGAATACGAACTTTCCTATTTTGGTGGCCGAGGTAATGAGGTGGTCATTCAGATTTTACCAAATGTCAATTTGATCTGGAACTGGAATTCAGCTTTAACAGGATTAAACTCATCTCTTTTCAGCCCAGTCCTACTTCTAGTGCACAGTTGTGTGTGGGAGGGATCCAGTCTTTGGTATCTTGCCCAGGTTTGAGTCAGGAGGAGGTGGGTTGAGATTCCACCTTTAGACTTAACAAGAGGGTCCCCAGTTCCAGACCCTGTGGGAATGTGCAAGACAGCAGCCAGAATTACTTCTGCCCCTCAGCCTCGCTTTCACTGCCCTGCTAAAGTAACAATTAAAGGAGAGCAGGGAGAATGTTCAGGCCACACAAATTCTTGTTGTGTTCAAGGTACGTTGGGCTTCAATCTATCTTGCTTGCATCAACAATCACCCACAGTCCGGCTGGCCTCTTCCAACCAGACTGAGCCTCTGGCAGGCCCTCCCCTCTCCCTGACTGTACCCAGAGACAGTGTCCCTGTGCATCCCCGGGAAGCTGCCACAGCTCATTATCCGCCTATGAAGGGATTCTCTGTCTTTGGGAGTCAATTCATGTAGGCCTCTTCTTGTCCACCAATCCTCAATTGTCTCATAGATAAGCATAATTATTATTTTGTCTTGATTTTTTTTTTTTAGTATTATCACAAGAGTGCAAGTCTTTCCAATTTATTTACATCCAAACTGAAATTGAAACCTACTTTTTCAGTTTAAATTTTCAACTAACCTTGATAAAATATTTAATTTAAGAAAAGAGATGATTTCTAGGTCACATGAACATTAGTTGAGTATATAATAATGATTTTGTTCTCAATCACAAGAAAATATATTTATCATTCTTAGTAAATAATTTATTTGATCCCTCTTTAAAAACTAATGTGATAGTTCAGTATCTTTCTCTATTATTGATGTCTGAAAGAAACCTCATTCAATTGTTTTCTTATACAAAGAACTGAGTCCTGTAACCACTAATTTCCTTAACTACTAAGAGAAATACCTTTCTGTCAGCCTTCTAGAACAGAGGATTTATATATGGCAAGCCAACTTATTAATCTATGTAAACAATAAAGCTGAATTTATTTATGACTTTTCTTTCCTTCGTTCAACAATATCTGGCATAATAGAAAACACTGGTGAATGGTAATAGAAATGAAAATCAGTGTAAATTTTGAAAAATTATAAGCCAAGTAACTTTTTAAAATAAAGAGAAATTTTAGATTATGTATGGGTATACATGGATTCTCTATTAAATATATGGACAAACAGAGACTTTACTATGCATTCCTTTGTTAACAAACATAAGAAATGTGTTGCAGCATGCAAATGACACAAATTGTTCTCTTTTGCACTTATGTTTACTGTTAATCTATTTTTCAAACCTGGTCTTTATTGACCGTGCTAAATAACTCAAATCCTGTTTATTGGGCTCATTGTGTTTTCTACACAGACTTGAGCATCGCCTATTATTCTTTAAAAGAAATAAATCTCTCCAGTACACTCTAGTTAATGAAAATCGTGATTTTGCTAGAAGGTGTTGACTTTTACCTATAAATTTTGGCTCTGGTATATTCAATCAATATGAATGAATAAAAAACTATGCATAAAAAGCTTTTTCACTGGGAGATGTGATGCTGTATCTTGAATGCAGAACACCATCCAAAAGACATAAAATGTGTCCAGTATCTTTGACTTCATGTTATTAATTGGAATTTCCTGACAATAATCAAATTGGCCTATTGTTGGCTTTTACAGGTAAAGTCCTAACATCACTATAGTTCCCCTCTTACTAATCACAGATTATTTTCTAACACAAAATTGTCCCCTCTTTGGCAGCCAGGGTAAAAACTGTAGCAACAGGGTTGGGGGTGAGGGGCATCGCATGAGAGTGGGAGGCAAGACAGAGCGTCCTCCTGGTTCTCACACCAGCTCATGCCTTCTGCTATTTCTCTGTCTGATATTCTTCCACCCCAGTCCTTTGACACTGAGCAATACAATATGGGTGCTGCAAAAGGCACATCAAAGGGAGCACCCAAAGGAGAGATAAGTTTGATTAAAAGACTCCTGAGTAAGGGGGTTGAAGGTGGATGGGGGTCCATTCATCCCCCCCACCCACCCCAGCACTTCGGATCCATCAACACAAATCTACCTTTTTATCTTTATTTCCTCCCACTTTCCTTTATGCACCTGGGGCTCCAGAGAAGCTGAAAAACTTTGAGGGTGATTTGTAATTACTAATTCATCTGTGTATTTTGACCACAAATTTTTTGTTTCACTACTTTCAATAAATAGTCAAGGTCCAGTCAAAAAGTGTCCAGCAAAAACTAATTTCTTTTTTATTATCCTGTATCACTTTTTTCTGTTCTGTTTTATTAATAATTTTAATTACATCTTTTACTTCCTACCTGGCTGCACCTATAAGGTGCTGGGTGAGTATCCATAGAAGGACAGACTGAAAGAACAAAAGCAAATTGAGCACCTTAGAAAAATAAGCCAGTTTGAAATTTCATTATTTAACTGTAGTTTATTTAATTCTGCCAAAGACCGGAAGTGTAAACAGAGGGGAAAAAATGATTTTTAACCACATCAACACTTTATTTATCAAAAAATGAAAGAGGAAGAGAAAGAGGGTGGGATACAAGCAGGAGGTAGCAGTGGACAAGATGGCAAAAGAAAAAGATAAATCGAAAATAAAGACTTGCAAGGTGTGGAGTTACATCTGATGCACTTCTTCGGGATGTTGAGGTGGGTCTTTTGGTGAGGCGGAAGAATTTAACTCTAAATAAATGTATTCAGCTAACTGGAATGATGATCACAATGCTTTCTCTGTGCCCAGCAATCATCTGAGAATGGCATTATGGTGAGTAGCCTGAGGAATGGGGTCCCCACTCACTGATTCTCTAATTGCACTTATTGATTACGACCAAGACTGCTTTCTTGCTGATGGGAAGGAGGCTGTTGGAAATACCATAACGTCAGTGTATTTATGCAGAGCAGAGCTATGCTTTGGTTTCACTGTCCAGGGAAACAAACACTTCACACTTGAGTTTGAGATAATGCACGGACCCTCAAATTTTCATTACATCTCAGAGGTTATGGCGGGGTGTTAAGTTTTGCTTTCTTCAGGCATCTCTTGGGACTCAACTACCCCACTCCTTTCCCCATTGGTGTTTAGGATTATCTCATAGATTAAAAGCCCAAAGCCTTGAAAAATAAGCAGAAGAATTACTTGCTCTAGAGTTGAATTTTGCAGCACCAAAATGTGCCCCGAATAAATATTCCTGGTAAAATCTCTAACATTTGAAATACCGTGAAGAAAAGAAGCCAGTGGAAGGTCAGGGGTGGTGTTCAACTATCCTTTTGAGAAAGAAAATCTGGTTTGGAGTGTGACTGTACCAATGTACAAAAGAGTGATGTAAAAACACTTCCTGAGAGCAAAGTTTAAAGGGAGATACTGACATAATAGAGCACACACCACACCGCAAGTGCTGAACTCAGTAGGTCATCTCGCTCATTTTTTTCTTTCAGTCTTTTATTCTCATAATATGCTTGTGAGGGCAAGAAATAATATTTCCATTATACAGAAAATAAAATTAAAATTCAGAGGTTTCAAGTTATATGCTCAAAATGATACAACTAGCAAATTATGGTGCAGAGATTTGAACTGGTATCTTTCTGTCAGCAAATTCCCTGTCCCTTGCACTACACCTAGTGACAAGAACACTGTCTTAAAGAGGACAGGTGGGGAAAAAGTCCCCAGTAAGGGAGGAAGTGGTTTAGGGTAGGAGAGTTGGGGCTCTAAAAATACCCTTTCCTTTATCCCCGATGCCACCTGGGGTGGCCCTGTATCGGGACATTCCTCTTTGCCTCCTCTCTTCATGGCCGGCATTCATAGGATGGTACTGTCACATAACTGATACTCAAGCGAACACTTTCTTACCAGCTCCCCAGCCTTCTGGTCAAGGGCAGGTTGTGCCTCCTTTGTGATCCTAAAGAACACAGCATAGTGATCTTTCATATAAAATTGCACATTCTTCCATACTATAGAGTCCTATTATAGAGTCAGGTGATGGCTACATGCCAGGGCCCCATAATTACACTAATTTGGTTCAAATTCCAATCCCAAAAAGTCCTAAATCATTATCTCAGGCAAATTATTTAATGTATGTGAAGCCTCAGTTTTCTTATCTTTAAAATGGAGGTAATCTTAGGGCAATTATCAGGATTAAATGAAATAGTCCACATCCAGCACTGGTAATGTCTAGCACATAATAAGTACTTGAGAAATGTTAGCATTTCTTATAGTATATCTCATAGCAGACTGTAAACACACTAAGAATAACAATATTGGCCCGGTCTTCCTTTTATAGGCTTGGTACATGAAAAGTGGCTAGTGGCAATTTGTAAAGTACCTAACTATGTATCACTGGACATGACATCATTTTTGTATAAAAGACTTTAAGATCTCTTCTTGAGGGATGGACTTTTTAAAACCTGTCACATGACATTGGCTGGAAATTAACTCTATGTATATGGCTGGATCACTTTTGAAATGTAGGAAATATAAATCATTATATGAGACTAAAATCAAAATGGGAATAAGGGCAGGCTCAGAAACAAGGCTACATCAAAGTTAAGAGCAAACTGTAAAAATACCAATTTGCAAACGTATGTTTGACAGCAAAGAATCCATCTCACAGGTGTCTGCGGATTCTAGACCTTCTCCTTATGACTGAGGAATTAGGAAAGCTTTTAAGGAATTTTTAACTGAGTTATCAAATGTTTTAAATAGATACCATCATGAATTTGTTAGCTCACAGGAAAACAGCATACTTAGTGTGCTTTTGACTTTGACAGTGTTTTCAAGCACAAAATGTGATGCGTTATATCAAAATATCTTAATCAGCTGAAATAAAATTACTTAAAATTCCTCTGAGATCTTATTTCCTAATGGCTTTGGAACTAAAATTAGCTTTAATTCAATAGGGCTTGTGTTCATCAGTTTGCCAAAGAGAATGCACAGAGAGGTTCAGGGACAGAGGAGGAAGAGAACAACTTTGTGATTTTGCTGCCACGTTGACTTCGAGGTAGAGTTTCTGATGCTAAGACCAATTGTTTCCACAAAACTTGATGACTTCTCCAGGCCACAGTGCTGAAGCTTTTTAAGCTTTAGGATTACAGAGGGCTTATCATTACGACCATAAATCACAGTAGTACAAGAACGAAAGCATGGCCCAGTGGAATTCAACTGGATTAAAGAAACAAATAGATCTGAGACATGTTTGCACAGCTGCATGAGTTACTTGTAGCAATGAACTGTCTGGCCTTAGGATCAGCTTGGACTAATTCGGCAGTGGCATTGATGTGCTCTTGAGGTTGCACTGGTCTATCCACTCTATGAAATTAATGAGTAGTTACCATCAGTCAAATCTGTTTATGCAATCATTTAAATGCAGCACGTTTGAGCTTATCAGAATTCTCAGCCTTCCCAAGCCTGAAACAGCCACACTAGAAAGTATGAATAGAGAAGCTGTCATAACAGTGACTGCCTTCTTGGTCAGGACAGCTCAGCCAAGGCTGGGTTTTTGAAGTTCTGAACTGGAGAGGTGAAATCAAAGAACTGGACTTCACAGTGCATCTTGTATTAGACACTCATAATATCCTGCACTAGGTTTAATGCAAAATAGGTCTGCATAGATACAGAGAGCACCAGGAGCCCGAAGGAGGAGCCTGTCACAGATTCCAGTCCTGAAAAGGGCAGCCGGCAAGTTCAGAGAGCAGCAGGAGTGTGGGAAGAGGGGTGGTCACAACCTCCCCCCTCCCTAGCTCAGATAGGCTGAAAATAGCAGCAGGAAATCTGGATTTAGGGCAGATGCTCCAGAGTTGGATTGTGGTTACCCATTGTCCTAGAAAATCTATCCATACAAACCAAGGCTCTGAGTAGTGGCCAAGGGGTAAGGGATAGGACCTAAGACAAATAAAAAAGGAACTACAAAAACTTGGCTGGACACCATGGCCCCACTGTGGACTGAGTATCTGTTTACAACTAAGGAAGGGATACAAAGCAGACTACCTGCCCTGTGGAAAGGGCCCTGGACCACCTATAGGATGGAGACTAATTGAATATCTTTGGTTCATCCTCGAAACAATAAGACACTCCCCAGAGTCCAACTGAAAGAAAAAAGGTATCATTGATGCCACATGGGAGGTGACATTTGTGACTAGACGGTTGGACTGATAACTGTCAGATTACAAGTCTTTACCTACAGATGGAGGAGTTAGCTGGGGTAGGAAGACATTGTTCTTATGAATTATTCTTTTAGGAAGCCCCGAGGCTGCACAGATGGCTTGAAGCCCCCAGAAGGATTAAACATAGGCAAAGCCTTACATCTACTGTTTGAAGAATGTGCACCATCTGGGGGATGGACACACTTGAAGCTCTGACTCGGGTGGAGCAAAGGCAATATATGTAACCTAAACATTTGTACCCCCATAATATGCTGAAATAAAAAAAATAATTAAAAATAATTAAATTCTGATAATTTTTTGGATTTCAGCATCACTTGCAAGGATGATGGGACTCATCAGCCTAAAATAAGCTGCTTTCCATATGCCATAGCAGAGAGAACATGAACTTGTAATCAGGTGGACAGGTAGATGTGCATTCACGTATTGGCTCTGCTGCTTCCTAGATGGGTGATGGATCTGAGTCTAATTATGTTCTACAACTTATTCTGTGTACAGATAAAACATATTGAGGATTAAATGAAGGGAAAGTTATTTTCTAATCTGAAAAATGAAAATAGTAACAACTCTACATTACTTGTGAGAATTACATTAAGTAATACAATTAGTAGGGATAATCAATAAATATTAATTCTTTTTCATTATCCTGTACTCTCTATATAGGAATATTATACTTGTGATATTTTTATTGAATTTAATGATAGAAAATGTTTTTATTTAATCTGAATTGCAGGATAATTGAAACATAATAATTAAAAGTAAGTGGTGAGATGTAAAAATCTTTAACAAAATATTAGCAAACTGAATCAAAAATGTAGAGAAAAAATTATATACCGTGACCAAGTGAAATTCATCCAAGGTATGCAAGATTGGTTCAACATTAAATTGAACATTAAATCAATTGATTTAACATTAAATTGAACATTAAATCAATTGATTTAATTCATCACATCAACAGGCTAAAGAAGAAAAATTGCATAACCATAGCAATAGATGCAAAACAAGCATTTGAAAAAATCCAACATCCATCTATGATAAAAAAAAATTTGGCAAACTAGAGGTGGAGGGGAGTTTCTTCAATCTGATAAAAAAAAATCTTCAAAAATACCTATGGTTAACACTATACTTAATGATGAGAAACTAGAAGTTTTTCCTATAAGATCAGGAACAAGGAAAGAATGTCTTGCCATTCCTTTTCAACATCATACTTCGTACTGGAAGTCCTAGCTAATAAGATAAGTAAGGAAATAAAAAGTATACAGATTGGAAAGGAAGAATAAAATTATCTTTGCTCACAGATGACATAAAAATTTATGTAGAAAATTCCAAAGAATCAACAAAAATAACTCCTGAAAGTAAAAGGCAATTAGAGCAAGGTTTCAAGATACAAGGCTAATATACAAAAATCAATCACTTTTCTATATCCCAGCAATGAAAAAGTAGAATTCAAAATTAAAAACACAATAACATTTACTTTAGCACCCCCAAAAGTGAAAAACTTAGATGCAAACCTAACATAACATGTACAAGATCTATATGAGGAAAATTTCAAAACACTGATGAAGGAAAGCAAAGAAGAACTAGATAAATAAAAAGCTGTTCCATGTTCATGGATAAGAAGACTCAATATCATCAAGATGTCAGTTTTTGCCAATTTGATCAGTAGATTCAATACAATCTCAATCAAAATCCCAGCAAGTTATTTTGTGGATATCGACAAACTGATTCTAAAGTTTATATGAAGAGCAAGAGACCCAGAAAACCCAATGCAATATTGAAAGAGGACAAAGTCAAAGGATTGATACTATCCAACTTCAAGACTTACTTTATACCTTACTTTATAGTCACAGTAATCCAGAGAGTATGGTAGTAATAAAAATAATAAACAGATTACTGGAACTGAATAGAGAGCCCAGAAATAAACCCACATGAATATAATTCAATTGATCTTTAGCAAAGGAGCAGAGACAATACAGTAGAGAAAAGATAGTCTTTTTGACAGATGATGCTGGAACCACTAGACATCCACATGCAGAAGAATGAAATTTGACACAGACAGGCTTTACACATCCACAGAGATTAACTCAAAATGTATTGTAGACCTAAATGTAAAATGCAAAAGTAGAAAATTCCTAGAAGATAACATAGGACAAAATTTATATGATCTGAATATGATAATGACATTTTAGATAAAACATGAATGGCAGAAACCACGAAAGAAATAATTGATAAGCTGGACTTCACTGCAATGAAAACTTTCTGCTTGGCAAAAGACATTGTCAAGAGACTACAAAGGCAAACCACAGACTAGGAGAAAATATTTGCATAATCTGTATTCCCTGAACTGTTACCCAAGATACAAAGAATTTTTAAAACTCAACAAGGAGTTTTCTAGATATAATATCATATCATCAGCAAAGAGCGAGAGTTTGATCTCATCTGTCCCCATCTGGACACCCTTAATACCCCTCTCTTGCCTAATTGCTGTGGCAAGGATTTTGAGCACTATGTTGAATAGAAGTGGAGATAGAGGGCAACTTTGTCTAGTTGCGGTTCTAAGTGGGAGTGGTTTCAATTTTTCCCCATTCAATATGATATTGGCAGTGGGTTTGTCATAAATGGACTTGATAATTTTAAGGAATGAGCCATTTATGCCTATTTTGATGAGAGGTTTTATCATAAAGGTGTCTTCCACTTTGTCAAATGCTTTTTCTGCATCTATTGAAAGAATCATATGGTCTTTGTTCTTGCTTTTATTTATGTGGTGAATTGCATTTATAGATTTGCATATGTTAAACCAGCCTTGCATCCCTGGAATAAAGCCCACCTGGTCATGGTGAATTATTATTTTGATGTGCTGCTGAATTCTATTTGCTAAAATTTTGTTGAGGATTTTTGCATCTATATTCATGAGGGATATTGGTCTGTAGTTTTCTTTTTTTGTTGTGTCCTTTCCTGGCTTTGGTATCAAGGTGATATTGGCTTCATAGAATGAGTTAGGAAGGATGCCATCTTTTTCGATATTGTGGAATAATTTCTGTAGTATAGGTGTGAGTTCTTCTTTGAATGTTTGGTAAAACTCTGAAGTGCAGCCATCTGGTCCAGGACTTTTATGTTTTGGGAGGCTTTTGATTGCTGCTCCAATTTCTGAGCTTGAGATTGGTCTATTCAGATACTCTGTTACCTCTTGGGTGAACTTAAGGAGGTTGTATGTTTCCAGGAATTTGTCCATTTCCTCCTTGTTATATAGTTTTTGGGCATATAGGTCTTTGTAATAATCGAAAATAATGTTTTCTATTTCCGTGGTGTCTAGAAAACCCCAAGGACTCATCTAAGAGACTCCTAGAACTGATAAATGAATTCAGCAAAGTCTCAGGATACAAAATCAATACACACAAATCTGTGGCATTCATACATGCCAACAACAGGCAAACCAGAGATCAAATCAAAAACGCAATTCCTTTTACAATAGCCACAAAGAAAATTAAATATCTAGGAATATATTTAACAAAAGATGTGAGAGACTTATACAGGGAGACCTATGAAACACTAAAAAAAAGAAATTGTAGAAGATGTAAACAGATGGAAATACCTACCTTGCTCATGGATTGGCAGAATCAATATCGTTAAAATGTCCATACTACCTAAAGTGATCTACAGAATTAACGCAATCCCTATCAAAATCCCATTATCATTATTTACAGATCTGGAAAAAATAATTCTACACTTTGTATGGAACCAGAAAAGACCTTGTATAGCCAAAGCAATGTTAAGTAAAAAGAACGAACTGGGAGGTATCAGTCTACCAGACTTCAAGCTGTACTACCAGGCTATAGTAACTAAAACATCTTGGTACTGGCACAAGAACAGAGACATTGACCTCTGGAACAGGACTGAGAATCCAGAGATGAAACCATCCGCACATGGTGATATAATCTTTGGCAAAGCTGACAAAAACATACACTGGGGAAAAGAATCACTTTTCAATAAATGGTGCTGGGAAAACTGGATAGCTACATGCAGAAGAATGAAACTGGACCCCCACCTCTCACCTCTCACAAAAATCAATTCAAGATGGATAACAGACTTAAACATAAGGCATGAAACCTTAAGAATTCTAAAAGAAGATGTTGGGAAGACCCTTTCAGACATCGGCCTAGGCAAGGAATTCTTGAAGAAGAACCCCAAAGCAATCACCGCAGCAACAAAAATAAATAAGCGGGATCTAATCGAATTAAAAAGCTTCTGCACTGCCAAGGAAACTATCACTAGAGTGAATAGACAGCCCACAGAATGGGAAAAAATATTCATGCTCTACACATCTCATAAAGGGCTGATAACCAGAATCTATCTAGAATTCAAAAAAATCAACAAGAAAAACTCAAACAACCCCATCAACAAATGGGCAAAGGAAATGAACAGAAACTTTTCAAAAGAAGACAGAATAATGGCCAGAAAACATATTAAAAAAATGCTCAACATCTCTAATCATTAGAGAAATGCAAATTGAAACCACAATGAGATATCACCTAACTCCAGTGAGATTGCCCTCTATCAAAAAATCCCAAAACATCAAATGCTGGCAAGGATGCAGAGAGACAGGAACATTCTTACACTGCTGGTGGGACTGCAAATTAGTGCAACCTCTGTGGAAAAGAATTTGGAGATACCTCAGAGAGCTAAAAACAGAAATACCATTCGATCCAGCAATAGCACTATTAGGCATCTACCCAAAAGAGCACAAAGCATTCTGTGATAAAGACATCTGCACCTGAATGTTTATGGCAGCACAATTCACTATTGCAAGGATGTGGAAACAACCCAAGTGCCTGTCAATCCGTGAGTGGATTATTAAAATTTGGTATATGTTTACAATGGAATATTACTCAATCATAAGAAACAACAGTGATCTAGAACCTCTTATACTTTCCTGGATTAAACTTAAGCCCATTATCCAAAGTGAGGCACCACAAGAGCAGAAGAACGGGCTCCATTTGTACTCGCCATCAAATTGGTACTAACTAATCAATGCTAGGGTGATCACATGGCAGAAATACTCTCCAGGGATTAGGGGGATTGGGGCAGGGGGTAAATCCGCAACTAAAGGACATGAGGAGCACTGTAGGGGGGAAGGGCATGCCTTTAACCCGTACTTGGGTGAGGCAAAGACGTAAAGTGTAACCATAATGTTTGTACCTTCACAATACTCAACAAGGAGAAAATGAACAACTTAATTTAAAAAATGGGCAAAATATCTGAACAGACATGTCACCAAAGAAGATATACTAATGGCAAGTAAGTACACGAAAAAATTCTCCACATTATGAAATATAAATTAAACAACAATGAGATACCACTATATCCTTATTTGAATGGCCAAACCCCATATAACTGACATCACCACATACCGGCAAAGATGTAGAGCAAAAGGAACTCCCATTTATCGCTGGTAGGAATGCAAAATGGTACAGCCATTTTGGAAGACAGTTTGACAGTTTTGTAAAAACTTAAACATAATCTTATCATACAATCCAGCAATTGCACTTTTTGGTATTTATCCAATGAGTTGAAAACTTATGTCCACATGAAAATCTGCACACAGGTGTTTATAGCATCTTTATTTACAATTGCCAAAACTTGACAGCAACCAAAATGTCCTTCAGTAGATGAATGAACAAATATTCACGACACATCCAGACTCCGGCATATTATTCAGCACTAAAAATAAATGAGCTACCAAAACATGATATGATATTGGGACCCCATAAATGCACATTGTTAAGTCAAAGAAGCCAAACTAAAAAGACTATATACTGTGTAATTCCAACCACATGACATTCTGGAAAAGGCAAAACTATGGCAATGGTAAGATCAGTGCTTTCGAGGCAATGGGGGGAGGGAAGGAAAAATAAGTGGATAATAGAAGATTTTTATGGCAGTAAAACTATTCTGTATGATACTATAATGGTGCATACATATCATTATATATTTGTCCAAACCAGTAGAATGTACAACTCTGAGAGTGAATGGTAATGTGAAGTATGAACTTAGGCTAATAATGATGTATCCATATAGCTTCATCAGTTGCAACATATGTACCACCCTGGTGCAGAATTTGATAGCGGAGGTTTCTGTGCATCTATGGGGGAAGGGATATAAGGGAATTCTCTCTCTCCTTTCTGCTAAATTTTGCTGAGAATCTAAACTGCTCCAAAAAATAAAGTCTATTAAAATTTAATTTAAATTTAAAAAGAATAAATGATAATATACACCATTATTACCCCTGTACATTTATCCTAAATGCAAAGAATGACTGAGGCCAACAGAGAGTTACAGATTTTCTTGGCTTATTACTCTACATCCTAACTTTGTTTCAACATTAACAGTAAGCATTCAAAATAATCTTAACCATCAAGAACATTACATAGTCTCATAATCCATGGACTATGAAGAAAACATTTTCAAGTTGTGTTGATGTAGGTCTCACTACAATGAATCTCTAAGGCCAATATCTTACCAAGATAAGAGATTTCTGAAAATTCCAATCAAAATAGTGATAAGACTATCCATAATTACATAGAATATTTAGCATAAAATGCAACCAAAGAGAACACTGTAGTTGACACTGGGCCAATATAATGGGTTCTTGGCCAATAGCCCTTAAATTCTTCTGTGGTTTCATTTGAGAAGGAATGGCTACAAGTTGCTTGAACATTGTTTGAAAATGAGATTGTCATGTTTTTTGAGACTTCAAAAGGAAAGAAGACACACATGCTTGTCACGTGTGCCAAAGATGAGAGAGATGACCAGTCTATTTGATCTCTAATAGGTGATGTACAGTTGCATCCTTGTAAACACCTTTCCTTGCTCTCTGTTTCACCACCTGGAGATGGCAGGCATACAGCCCTGTAGCAACGAAAATGATCTCTGTAGTCAGACACACAGGGGTTCCAAATCTTTGGATAAATTGCTCAGTTTTTCTAAATCTCTGTTTCTTTATGTTTTAAAAAAAGAATAATGATACCTACCTTACAGGATCATTGTAAGATTCAGTGAGATCATATAAATACTGTATACACACACACACATATATACATAAAGTGTTTAGCATAATGCCTCATACAGTGTAAGAGCTATTATACTGGAGAATATTAGTTTTACAGACGCTGTATCAATCAGTGCATTCCCATTGTTACAGGAAAGTAATTCCCAATGCTGGAAATCACTTGAAGTCCAAGTAAGTCCTTGGCTTCACCCAAGAAAGAATTCAAGAGCAAGCCAACAGTGTAAAGTGAAAGCAAGTTTTATTTAGGAAGTACAGAAGATCTACTCCACAGACAGAATAGAGGCTAGTTCTCCCTGCTGAGGAGGCCCTGTGGTTTCCTTGATTTCTTTATTTAAGCAATGGCTTAATCATAAGCTAGGCAGGAGCAGAATACTCATGTTAATTTTTGGAAAGGGGCAATGATTTCTTAGAACTGGGAACCCTCCCCTTTCTTTACTTTATAAGGTCCCTCCTGGAACTGTCATGGTGTTGGTAGGAGTTTCTTTTAGCATGCTAATACGTTATGAGTGAGGCATAATGAGCTGCAAGGTCAAGAAGTGGTCAATTCTTTTGCCATCTTGGTTCCAAGTGGTCTTAACTTGTTCTGTCACCACATGCTGTTTTTTTGATAGGGGTGGTTAGGGTCTTTTAGACTGTGTGTTAAGCAGTGTCTGCTGGTTCCACATCTCACCATCTCCCTCACACATTCATTCATCTGTGTATGTATGTATGTATATGTCTATCTATCTATCTGTCTATCTATCTATCTATCCATCAGCCTATACATTCACTCATTTATTCAGTCAATAATACAGGCACCGATTAACTTAATTCTCATACACAAAACATTTAACAAATATCCACTATGTGCTGGCCACTGTGCTAGGAACTATGAGAGATACAGAAATAAATTAAACATCTACCCTGCTATTAAGGATTTCTACAAGCTTAATAGAAGACTAGGACAAGGGCACAAATAATAATAATACAAAGTATAAAGTGTTAGGTGGCACAAACTGCACTCACTGAAATGCACTGTGGGTTGAATGACAGAAGTCACTTTAGCAGGGGAATTAGAACAGGCTTCCTAGAGGAGATGCTATTTAAGCTAAAGCTTGGAAAGGAGCTGGAATTGGAGAGATGAGGAGGACAAGGGCTTTTCAGATAATCTGCTGCTCCTCTCCTTGCAATAAACCCTAAGCCACAAAATTCTAGATCCATAGCATTTAAAAGCTGCCATCCTCTCACCTTACTATGGGGAAGCTGAGACCCAGAAAGAGGAATTAGCCTCAGTTCACAAGATTGATTAGTGGCGAGTCCAAGCTGAAAATTCATGTTGCCTAACTTCCAGCCCAGAGTTCATCTGCTTCCTCATTAGCACTCACTGAGCAGCAAGTGTCTGCTTAATGTCCTGTTTAGATATTCATTTTCCACATGTCTAGTTTAGCAGAGCTAAATTACAACAGGACCTGACCACCAATTACTTTGTTTGCATTTGGCATAAACATGATACATGGCTGATGCTAGTGTCTCGTCTAAGTTAAAGCATGATGGTCACCCACACAAATTATATATAACTCCCCATCCCTGCTCCAATATGGGTTCTGATATTGATATTAGTTCCATACCCAACTATTAATATTTTCCCTGCAAGTGTTCTTTATTTGATTCTGCCAATATTTATTGTGTTGCCCTTATAGTAGCAAAATTAGGCACCTAAAAGGTACTCGGTTTTACATTTTTTACCTTAGGCCTAAATAATTGGATGAATGGATGGCTCTTTTGTGTCATTTACTAGCAACAGACAGAGAAGTGTCTCTCAAAGATACAAAAAGATTAACTACCAACCCTGGGAGGAAAACTGAGGTTTCCGGCATTCTGAAAGGTTTGACAAAAATCCAAGATGAGCAGACAACAAGTGAACAGTTCTGGTTGTCTGGCAAATTAGGCGCAAGGCTAATTTGGGGGAAAAGGCAGGCAAAGGCCCAGATCTAAGAGTTCTAGGAATTTGAAGTAGGAAGAAGCAACACAGGAGTTTGGCCTTCAAAGCCAGATACAAATAAAGGGAAAGACATTTTCCAGTTCCTCCCTTTCTTCCTGTTCCCTCTCCCACCCCGGTAAAAGCTACACTAGTAATTGCAGGCCAACGTGCATTAAAAGTGGATTCTGGTTGTAGCTCTTTGATTCTGTTTTGCTGGCCCTTCCACTCAAAGGACCACATCAGGGCAAAATCCAAGATGCACGCTGAGCTCGGTAATGAAACAGAGCAGCTGGCCTCGTGGTCTGCTTTAGGCTGAGGCCCAACTACATCATAAAGAGTGTTCCACACAGTTCAGATGACTTTGTCAGAATTCTGTGCATTGGGTTTTTATGCCAAATCTCAGTTAATAATAATGTGCTTTTCAATGCTGTTTTCCCTAACTCTCTGCAAGTGTGACTCCCTGGGGAAGCCATGAGGAGCAGTGGCTGTGATCCAGGCACAAAACAGGTATTCCTAAAATCACAGGTCATTACAACATCAAGGTACTCCAAAATCTATCCATTTTTTCTGATGCAAGAGATATCCAGATGTAAATCTCTGCCACTTCCTGCAGTTTCCTAATGTGCAGTTTCCTAGTGTGTAAAGGAAGAATCATAAGAAAAACTACGTTACAGGATTGTAGAAGTGAATCCCATTTGTAAACTGTAAAGAAATGTGCAGGTATTAATATGCCGTGTTGTAAAAAAGACACCAACTTCAGGGTAGGGAGGAATCTTTTATGTATGTAATCTGCTCCTTAGTAGCAAACTCACTGTTCTGTGTTTCAGTGCCCACAAATGTGAAATGGGTTGAATAATACCTTCCTTGGAAGGTTGTGTTAAGTTTAGACAATGTTTATAAAGTATCTGAAAAATTGTAGTCATTTCTTAATGTTTCTTTTTATTAGTGTATGTACTGTTCTCATTAATATTTCTACTATATTAGTGTTGAACAAGTAGGGCTGATGAACAGAAACAGCCTAGAGCAGTGGTCCCCAACCTTTTTAGCACCAGGGACCATTTTCATGGAAGACAATTTTTCCATAGACTGGGGAGGTGGGGCATGGTTTCGGGATGATTCAAGCACATTACGTTTATTGTACACTTTATTTCTATTATTATTACAGTGTAATATATAATGAAATAATTATACAACTCACCATAGGTTGGGGACCCATGACCTAGAGAACTATGCTTCTTTGATGGGAGCTGTCTTTGGAATAGGCTGCCTTCTGACTTTATTGCACCAACCTGGGGCACAGACAGTATCAGGCTCATATCCGTGAGGTGCAAAGGGAGAAGCCCACAGTGAAGTCCAACTTTGCACCTGCATCATCAGAAATCTTTCCCCCAGTTCAGTGTCTCCCTTAAAATTTGGGCATGGAAGTGGCCCCCTCCCACAGGAAAATTCAGCAAATCAAAGGACATTCTGGAAGGCTGGAATCCTCTGTCTCAGCTCCGCTGTGACCAGGCTGCTGTGCTTGGACCCTGCCATGCACCCAGCATCATTTAGCTTTAACGGAATCATTGTCTCTGGCCCAGCATTGGCCCAGAAGTGAGAAATGCCCAATATTCATAAAACACAGCCAGTGCCCAGCCAAGCCAACTGCTCCCATTACAGTAGTTACACCTCAATGAAAGCAGCTCTATGTCTGAGGATTTGACCTCCCTGCTTGGAAGGGCAGGAATTGATCACTAACTTCAAACTCATGACCTGGAGCCCTGACACAGATAAGCAGTCAAGCCAGCGCCCTTTTCCTTTGGGTTTGCCCAAGTAATCAAAAAGACAATTACTACTCAAGAAGTGAAATGACTTAGCTCATCTGGGAACTTTTTCAGGTGACCAATCAATCACTCTTGTACATACTAAGTGCTCAGCTCAGTGCTACCATGGTAAAAGGCCCGCATTCAGAGAGATGGCCATCCAGCTTATTTTGCTTGAAAAGCAGTCACCAGGCAGCATTTTTTCTTGGCACGTGTAGTGTCCATTTGCACTGCTATAAAGGGACACCTATAAAAATGCCTGGGGCTGGGTAATTTATAAAGAATAAAGGTTTATTTGGCTCATGGTTCTACAGTCTGTACAAGAAACCATGGCACCAGCATCTGCTTCTGCTGACGGCCTCAGGGAGCTTCCAATCCAGGCAGAAGGTGAACAGAGAGCAGGCGTGTCGCATGGTGAGAGCAGGAGAAGAGAGAGGAGGTGGTGCCAGGCTCTTTTAAACAACCAGCTCTTGCATGAACTAATAAAGTGAGAACGCGCTCTCTTGTGGGGAGGACGTCAAGCCTTTCATGAGGGTTCTGCCCTCACGACCCAAACATCTCCCACCAGGACCACGTTCAACACTGGGGTTCAGTTTCAACTTGAGATTAGGAAGGGCCAAACATCCAAACCACATCAGCATGCTTTTAATTATTTATTTATTATTTATTTATTTTGCTGCTTGTGGACTTACTCATCTCAATCTAAATTGCTAGGCAATATTTTACCTTAATTCTATGCTTCTTCCTATGGATTCTAAACAACAAAAACAGACTACATATAAGTTCTGTATACTGTCTTATAAGTTGGAGGATTTGTTCCCTGGTCTGTCACCATCTGGTTATGTAACTGAGAGCAAATTACATCCTTTCTCTGGGCCTCATTTTCCTTATCTGAAAGAGAAATGTATTAATGATCTTTTAGGTCCTATTCAGGACTATAATACTAGAATTCTTCCAATAGAAGTGCTCCTGTAGGCTTGGACATCCCCCATCCCCTGCCCTACCAAAAGCTCGTTTTCTGACTGGTGAATTAAAACGATACTTCATAGAATACCTCTGGTTGCTAAGCGGCTGAGAATTTTAAGAATCAAGATAGAAATACTAATAAGACCACTGACATTTCATACAAAGCATTTGAACAGTGTTTTATCTCCTTCAAAGTATTACAACATTCATTGATCCATTCTATTCATGTGAACCAGAGTAATACATTTAATTAGTGACATGCAGGAGAAGCCAGCCTGCTGCAAACTGAGAGTTATAAAACCACGGTTAAGTGTGTACTAAAATCCTAACTGTGCCAGCTGCTGCAGACAGCCATAATTGGGCTTTACTTTCCTTCTGTGTCAAATATTGCCCTGCACAAATGTGAGCAGGCACGGCAGAACAGACAAATCCATAAATACTCGGGCTTTGCTGCAATCCAGAAAGGTTTCTAAAAATCACCAACAAAAGAAAAGTTGTTGATTTCTAGCAAGTCCCTCCTCTCTCTGGGCCTCAGTTTCTTCATCTGTGAACTGAGGGGAGAGTAAACCTCTTAGGCCCCTTCTCCATTCACCATTCTAAGAGTTCGCACCATATCACACCATCCATGATCCAGGCAGACTCCTATTTCCCTTGTCTTACCTGCCACTCAGATAAAGGTAGGAGTAGAAGGCAGCCCACATTTGGACTGAGGCTGATGAGGGGATAGGAAAGGCATTTCATGGAGTAGAAAGAGCATTAGACATTGATTAGGAGTCCTGGGTGTCTTGATCCAGCCTGATCTGGACTGAATAATAGCAAGCATCATTCACTGAATGATGAATGATTTCTGTGTGCTAGCACTGCACTGAGTGCTTTGTTTCACTTGCAATAGCTTTGAGAAGTAGGTATTATCAACCCCATTTTACAAGTGAGGAACCCAAAGCTCAGAAACGCTAAATAACTTGCTCAAGAACCTAGAACTGGCAGGAAGCAGAATCCAAACTGTGAACACCTCATCCTCTTAGAAATCATGCGCTATTTCTTTCAGGATCTCAATTTCTCCCCCACAGAATGGAATCATTTGAAACCACTTTATTGGGAAAGTTAATAATCAGCAAAAAATAGGAAATGATTTTAAAGAAACATCTTATAAATCCAAGAAGAAATAGTTATGTACTGTGAAAGGAAAGTTAAGCCTCCAAAAAGCTGGGCAAATGCCCTAAAGTTCTTATCCACTGTCGGTGCTCTGATAAAAATTCACTCCTCCAAGGTTGGGCACAGTAGGGGACCAGAGCTTCCGGAGAACTCTTCTTCACTACCACCACCCACCAATTGCCCTGGCTCAGATTTTCCTGCTCCCACCAAGTGGCCAATGTAGAAGACATGATGTTTTTCTTGAGTTGTTTGGTCTCAGCATTCACACATTGTCTCAGCCCCCTTCATTGTGAACACAAACCAGATTTGGCTTTCTTGCTCTAAGAAGCATCCCCAGAAAGATGCATGCTTTGATCTGTCCTGGGGAACAATGTAACATAGAGAAACTCTAAAGTGAAAAGTGGAAACAAATCTCCACATTTGTTAAAGGAAGTAGATGGTGTGGCTGCAAATTCTTGAAAAGCCTTCTACCTGCCCGCTTTTAAAACCACTGACCACCATTTTTTATTTCGTTGTTTGACTTGTCTAATGATGTAATATAACAAAAGTTTCAGCTCCGCCTATAACAAACTAGTATGAAACTTTATGGTTTGCAAGGGTTTTCACATGGCCTCTGACATTTAATCATTACAAAGTATCTCTCATACTGGACATACTACTTTTTTCAGTGAGAAAGCCAGCATGCACAGATGTGAGATTCACTCCAAGTATCCTCTCTAATAAATGATTGAGCTCACCAAGAATCCAGGTGTTCTGACTCCAGGTATCACCACATCACTCCCTGAGCCTGTGCAAAGTTCTGTGACTTTGCCCACCTTGGTACAGACTCCTAATTGCTTACCAAAGTGTAATTATTACATGAGACATCCACAAGTCTCCTTAAAAGAGAGAAAGTATCCTCTCTTTTCCTCCAAGCTCAAACATTCATTGTAAACCTTGCTGATGTGAGGGCCATAATCTAGAAACTCCATGGAGGAAAGCCTCTGCCTCCTCCATGGCTGTAGAATCACTATACTGGCCTTGGATCTCTACTTCCTAGCTTCTTTTACTTTGGAAAGAAATAAATGTATATCTTGTGTAAGTCTCCAACTTGGGGATTTCTGTCATTCACTGTTGAATATGAACCTAACTGATACACCTGCCTCACAGGATTGTCATCAGGACTAGGAGAAGATAATCAACATCAATAGATGTCAAACACAGATAAGATGTATTTCCTTCTCCTCTGAGTCCCACCATATATCTTACATATGCAGGTGTATGTGTGTGCATAGGTATGTGTGTGTATTTTATAAGCTATTGTATCATATTTTATACAACCTCACTGGGACTTCTAGAAGGCAAAGACCTTATATAATTATACTCTGTGGCACAGGTGCCAAGCACACTGCCTGCAACAAAGCATCTTTGTGAATTGAAAATAGACCCTGAAGCAGGTATATAAAGTGCAAGAGTTAGTGCAAATTCAAGGACTTTACAAAATCATTGTTATTTTAGGATACTACAAATTGAACTAAAGAAAATCTGAAATAAACAAAGTATTACATCTCTATGCTTTCTGTAACATGGGAACAGTAATTGTGACTGCATGGATCAATGCTATGTATTTAGTCTTAGTCATTGAACTGATTCTATTTCAAAAGAAAATGTGCAATCTAATGCAAACACAAAGTAACTTGAGACTAATTACTTCTTAATGCAGAACAGAGATGCAGGTCTATGATCTCAAATACCATAAACTGAGAGAAGAACACTCTATTAACTATTTAAGGTCCATGGGTGGTAAGACATACAGGAAGTGACACTTACTTTAAAGAATGGCCCATATATAGAAAACATGTACGGATGCCTAAACATTAGGGTCTGAATTATGGCAGGCCCTCAGTATTAAAGAGATATATATCATATGGCCCTGCACTCAAGGACATCAAAGTGGTATGTAGATCAGCATGCAAATAAACAACCACACACAATAATATTACTATTGTATTGAGCACATAGGAAGCATAGGAAAAGTGGCAAATGTATTTGCTTGGTAACAAAAGAAAATACTTCACAGAGAAGCATTTGAATTGAAATTTGATAGTGACTAAAGCTTTCCCAAAGGGCAGGGTAAAGGGACATAGCAGGAAAACAGAACACCGTGTGCAATGTTTGGGTCGGAGAGGGCACAGAACTACAGCTAAGGGATTTCAAAGAGCCTTGCAGACAAGTTATCAAGTTAGATCACATGGTCTTCCTCCCTTGATATTGAATTACCCATCCCATGTGAATTTTGTTTTGGGGGTTTAAGACAATCCCCAGAAATACATAAAGTTGGGAGTTGGTGAGTTTCTTGCTTGTTTTAGCCACACATTAATAAAGAGAAATGAGAAAACTCAAATGCTCATATCATATCAAGTTTTCTCCCTAACCTATGGTGGGGAAGTATGAGTAACCAAGAAGCTCTGGTATGCTCACCGAGGCTTAATCTTCTTTACTTCTCCAGGTTTTCATGATGGATTATCTTTCCCATTCCAAATGTTTACCAAATGTGTAGAGTTAAGAAAAGCTAAATGCCAGGTTCCCAGAATAATCAGGAAAATTGCACCCTCAGAAACCATTTTCCTTTCCAGGAAGCAATTGTTTTATTTTAGACTTTCAGTGGAATGATTTTTTAATTACTGTTTTTCTATATCGAAACATTATGTTTACATATTATGACCATTGTAAAAAAATGAATGGATGAGAAATCTTTCCGTAAGTCCAAAGAATCCCTCATTTTGATATCAACGACTTGTCCCAAATGTACTGATTCCACACTATACTTTAAACATAGTATGTGTCTTTTATCTTCAGGTGTTAAGGACTTGGATTTTAACCGTTAGTCTACTGAAAATGTCCAATATAAAATGTTGACCAAATAATAAATGCATGCACAAACACTTGAGGAGGATAGGAAGTTAAGAGAAGAACCTTTGCTTTTCCCCATTTCTTACAAATTTGAGGAATATATACAGAAAATGATAAGATAGATTTCTGGAAAATTATTATGGAGTAGAGGCAGGAGTGTCATTTCCCTTCTCTCTGGGATCACAGTCTTCCGCTGTTTTCTAATATCTGTGAACAATTTATGTACATAAATATATACAAACAATATATTATATGTGTGTGTGTATATATATGTATATAAATAAAAGAGGGAAATGCCAAGCCTAGCAAGGTGACCTTTCTCAGTTGAGGTGAAAAATTTAAGTCCAGGGAAGATGAGGCAGCATGAAGGTGCAAGGAATAGCTCTAGAGAGGACTGTACTATGGAAAAGAACTCCAAAAATCTGATTGGAATCTCCTTGAGTCTCTGCTGATTACTTAGCTGTGTTTGCATATGATTGAATTGCACAATACCAAGGAAAGCATGACTGGGGAGCTGGAAGTTGAACAATTTCCAAATGATACACAAGATGAGAAGATTTTAATCTTTAACCAGGCAGAAAAAATATCATAGACCACCTGGGACATTCAGAACAGATGCACAAGGGTCATACCTTAGTAGGAGAGCTATATTTTCCCTAAAATAAATTCCATCTAGGATTGCTTTAACAAAATTTAAAAACAAGCCTTAGCAAGTCAATTATCTTCTGACCAGAGTAAAGCCTAATGCTATTCAGGTGAAATAACAAAATCCAGTTATTCAACAATGTGTCATTTGCCTTGTCCAGAATTCACTTAATATTATAGAACATGCCTCCTACAAGAAAAAAAACATAATCAGGAGAAAATCAGTCCATAAAAAATAGATTCAAAGATGACAAAATTAGCAAGAAAATATTCTAAAATGGCAATTATAAATATGCTCGATGTATTGGGATTTGGTGGTGAAGGGAAGAGGAAAATAACGAGGAATCAAATGGAAGATATTTTTAAAAATAAAAATGGAACTTCTAGAGTTGAACAATCAAAATTTAAAATTAAGATGAGATTAACAAAAAATTAGACATTACAGAATAAAATATCAGTGAACTTGCAGGCATAATTATAGAAACTATCTGAAAATGATGCACAGAGAGAAAAACGCTGAAAAACATCAATTGATTTTTGAGACAATATCAAGTCATCTATCAATATGTAATTAAAGTACCAGAAAGAGAAAACCCAAAAAATGTTTAAATAAATAATAGCCAAATGTTTTCCAAATTTGATGAACACTGTAACAACACAGTTCAACAAACCCAAGCAAGATAAGCACAAACAAACACCACACCAAGGAATATCATAATAAAATTGCTACAATCCAGGTATAAAAGGAAAATCTTCAAGGTAGTCAGTTTTGAAGACGCATTATATACAGAGAAAGACACACTAGGCTGATGTCTGTAGAAAACTATAGACATTTCATCAAAAACTATGCAAACCACGAGGCAATGAATTAACATCTTCAAAGTCCTTTAAGGGAAAACACCCTCAACCTAGTATTCAATCACAGTAAAAATATCTTTCAAAAAATGTAAGCAAAAGAAAGAATTTTTTTGACAAATAAAATCTGAGATTATTTGTCTTCAGAAAACCTGAACTTCCAAAAAATATTAAATTATTCAGCTAGAGAGACAATAATACCATATAGAAATGAGACTATTAAAAGAAATGGCCAAGTGATTGTCAATAAAATGGACAACATACACTGGGGAAAGGATGCCCTATTCAATAAATGGTGCTGGGAAAATAGGTTGGCCACATGTAGAAGCATGAAACAGGGCCACTATCTCTTACCGTATACAAAAATTAATTCAAGTGGATAAAAGACTTAAATGCAAGTATAAAAAGGCATAAAAATTCTAGAAGAAAGCATAGGAAAAAAATTTTCTAGACATCGGCCTAGGCAAAGAATGGATAACTGAGACCCCAAAAGCAAATACAGCAACAGCAAAAATAAATAAATGGGACTTAATTAAATTAAAAAGCCTCTGCACAGCAAAGGAAATAATCAACAGAGTGAATAGACAACCTACTGAATGGCAGAAAATATTCACAAACTATACATCTAACAAAGGACTAATATCCAGAATCTACAAAGAATTCAAATAACTCATCAAGAAAAAAAAAATCAAAAAGTAGACAAAAGACATGAACAGAAGTTTTTCAAAAGAAGGTAGACAAATGGCCAACAAACATGAAAAAATGCTCAACATCACTAATCATCAGGGAAATGCAAATTAAAACCACCTTACCCCTATTAGAATGGCCATTATTAAAAAGTCAAAAAACAGTAGATGCTGGCATGGATGCAGAGAGAAACCAGTGCTTATACACTATTGGTGGGACTGCAAATTAGTACAACCTCTGTGGAAAACAGAATAGCGATTCCTCAAAGAAATAAATGTAAACCTACCATTCAATCCAGCAATCCTACTGCTGAGTATCTACCCAAAGGAAAAGAAGCCACTTTATCAAAAAGACATCTGCACTCAAATGTTTATTGCAGCACAATTCACAACTTCAAAGATGTAGAGTCAACCTAAGTGCTCATCAATTCACAAGTGGATAAAGAAAATGTGGTGTATATACTCCATGGAGTACTACGCAGCCATAAACAGTAATGAAATAATGACTTTTACAGCAACTTGGATGGAACTGGAGACCATTATCCCAAGTGAAGTATTTCAAGAATGGAAAACCAAACACCATATGTTCTTACTAATAAGTGGGAGCTGAACAATGGGTATACGCGGTAAAAAGAGATATAAAGGACAGTGGAAACCAGAAGGGGTAGGGTGGGAAGGGAGCCGTGGGATAAAAACTTACCTGTTGGGTACAATGAACACTATTCTGTTGACACTAAAAAGGCAGGGCACAAAAAAAACCCTGACTTAAGCATTATATAAGGTATCCATGTAACAAAAATATTTGTACCCCCTTAATATATTGTAATTTAAAAAAAGGAAATGACAAGTACCAAAAATGCTAAGTATATATGTGAATATAAATTAAAATGTTTAATTTCTTAAGAAATAATTGATTTTTAAATACAAAAATAATTTGAGATTTACAACATATGTCAAATTATAATGCATGAAAACAAAAGCACAAGGGCTGAGAGAGAAAAAATGAAAGTACGCTGTTCTAAATAGCCTCCATTTTACTTGGAGCTATCTAATATTACTCAAAGGTGGATCATTAAGTAAAACATGCATACCTTAAATACTATAGCAACTATCAATAAAGTAAAACAAAGAGGTATAGTTAATACACCAGTCATGGACATAGAATGCAATATTAAGAAACTACGAGGCCCTAATACCAAAATCTGCCAAAAATATTACAAGAAAATTACAATCCAATATCTTCCATAAACATATTTAAAAATCATTTTAAATATAAGCAAGTAAAATCTAGCAGTATATAAAAAGGATAATGCCTCATGACCAAATGGGATTCATCACAAGAATGCAAAGCTA
Source organism: Indri indri (assembly GCA_004363605.1). Taxonomy (NCBI): domain Eukaryota; kingdom Metazoa; phylum Chordata; class Mammalia; order Primates; family Indriidae; genus Indri; species Indri indri. The sequence continues at coordinate 66,774 of RJWJ010000503.1, forward strand.
AATTAGTACTTGAAACTCTATCGATGTAATTTACGATATTTACAGAATAAAAGAGGAAAATCCTATAATCATCTTGAAAAAATGCAGAAAATACACTAGACATAATTTACCATCCACTCCTACAAAAATTTTTCTGTTTTTAACAAACTAGAAATTGAAGGAAACTGTTGCAACTGGATAAAGGCACCTACAAAAGGCCAACAGCTAAAAATCATACTTAGTGGTAAAAGACTGGCTGCTTTTCTCCTAACATTGACAAAAATAGTGACAACGTTCAGTTTCCCAGCTTATATTCAAAATTGTATTCGAGGGTCTCAACCAGTGCAATAAGGCAAGAGAAAGAAATAAAAGGCTTATGAATTTAAAAAGAATTAAAACCATATTAATATACAAGCAAAATGATCATTTACGTGGAAAATTCTAAAAAATCTATAAGTAAAATCAACTGGAAATTATACACGAATTTAGGTAGGTAACAAAATACTAAGTCAATATTCAAAAATCAACATTTCTATTACATAAGCAATGAATAACTTGAAAATGGAATGTTATTAAAATCCCATTTGTAATAGGATCAAGAAGTATAAAAGATTTAGGGATAACTTTAACGAAATTTGCATAAGACATGTACACTTGAAACTATGAAACATTGCTGATCTACACTCACACATCAGAAGACCAAACATTAAGAGGTCAGTTCTACTCGATGAATCTATTTTCAGTAAAATTTCAAACAAAATTCATATATGCTTTTTTGAAGATGTGGAAATTGGTTCTAAAATTTGTATGGAAATACAAAGAAACATGAAAATTCAAAATAAACATCGCCTAATGTCAAGGCATAAAGCTCCAGTAATCACAAGACTGTTACTAGGATAAGGACAGTAAACAGAACAGAGTCCAGATGCAGACTCATACATATATGCATGTGTATATGGGCAACTGAATTTCAACAATTATGCCAAGTTAATTCAATGATTCAATGAGGAAAGGATAGTCTTTCCAACAAACGGTTCTGGAACAATTGAATATCCATATTTTAAAAAATGGATCTCAATTCTTATCTCATACCACACACAAAAATTATCTGAAAATGAATCATAAACCTAAAAGTATAAGACTACTAGAAATAAAAACACAAGAGGAAATATCTGTGACTTTGGGATAGGCAAAAATATCTTAGATAAATGTAAAAAGTAAGTTTAAACTTCCGTTCTTCAAAACAAATGGAAAATTGAAAGATAGGCCATACACTGGTTGAAAACATAATACGCATGTGTGTATGCATATTTTTATATGCATTGTATGCATATTTTATATGCATATAGTTTTATATCACATATATATCATATATATTACATATATATCTTTTGTATATATCACATATATATAATCTATGTCTATATCTAAAGATATATATGGCAAAAGACTTGTGTCCATAATATAGAAAATCACTTACAACTTAACTATAGGAAAAAAAGCCAATTGAAAATGAGCAAAAGGTTTGCATTGATACTTTACAAAAAGTGTGAAAATTACCAACATGTATAGAAAATATGATTAACATTGTTAGCCATCAAAGAAATGTAAACTACAATGAAATGTCTCTATACCCCATTTGAATGCTAAAATTAAAAGGATTAACTGTAGTGTTGGCAAAGATGTAGAGAAATTGGAACTTTCGTATACTGCTAGTGGCACTGTAGCACACTGGAAAACAGTGTGACAGTTTCTTACAAAGTTAAACATTTACCAAAACACCCAGTAATTCCATTGCCCAGGAGAAATAAAAAACTGTATCCACACAAACACTTTTACATAAATGCCCATGGCATCAGCAACAAAAATTTGAAAAATCCAAATGCCCATCAACAAATAATGGAAAGACAGATTGTTATAAATCCATACAATAAAGTATTACTAGGTAATAAAAGAATGACCTATGTATATGCAACAACATGGGTTGATTCTCAAAAACATCATGCTCAGTGAAAGAAGCTAGACATAAAAGAATGCATATTTTGTGATTCCGTTTATATAAAACTCTAGAAATCTTTATAAAATCTAATATAAATTGACAGAAAGCAGATTATTAGTGTTTCCCTGGGGCCCAAACTTGGTACATCAGGATTGACCAGCAAGGAACACAGAGGAACTTTTTAGTATGATGGAAATGTTCTGTTTCTTGATTGTGGCAGTAGTTACATGGACAGATGCATATTTCAGAACCCGTAGAAATGTACACGTATGATGGGTGCATTTATAATACAATAAAGTTTATTTTTAAAAAAGCAAATGCTTATTGCCTTAGCTTCTACTTCGGTGTTAAGGGATAATGTTCTGCATTTAGAATTAGACTTTTCTGCCCCTTCCAGAAAGTAGGTTAACTTTTTCTTTTTATAAAATACCTAAATGTGGGGGAAAAAAAAAATAACCTCAACAACTCATCACTTGACTAGGAAGAGATTTATCTCACCAGAAAATAAAATATTACAATAAGAATACTGTGCCCACCTAACAAAGCAGCACAACGGGTAAACCATGACAACCCCTGCACAACTGTCACAGGGCAGACAGCCAACCTCAAAGGTGGGGCAGAACAAGGGAACTCTGAGGTTAGTGCTCTGCTGGTGAATGACTCACTGACGTTGAGTTTCTGATCTCAGCTGCTTAACCAGTGTCTTTTTGTTTAGGACATTTTACTTTTTTCCCAGAAACTAGAAGGCTACACATCAGGCCCTACCTATTCATTTATTGATCAGTCCAAACTGATCAATGGCATCATTGGCTGCTTCGATGGCACTTTCAGTTGCTATCAACTAAGAAGGGGATGTAAAACCCAATATTAACAGGACTTCAGGCATCAGAGACAATCTGGAGTTGGCTTCTGAGGTTGCAACCTTCCTGGCCATTCCACTAATAGGCACTAAGGAAATACCAGAGAACAAAAATTACATATATTGCCCTAGGAAAGCAGAGATCCAGGAGAAAAGAGCAACTCTGTTTTGTATCTATAGCTTAGACATCTCAATAACTCTATTGACTGAGAATGCACAATTTGTCTAACAGCCTACACTCATCAGAACAGAGTAAGGCAGAGGTGTCATCCGTAGAATGAAACAGACTTTCACACTTCTGCAAAGAGATTACCAAACATATCTAAAGCATAGGGGAAAACAACATGTAATTTCCTTTCAGATTCCTCCAAAGAAGTCTTGTAAAGGATAAAGAATTTGTCTTCAACTTCTTGAATATACAATAAAAATTGTATATTGGTGAGGCAGAATTTAGGACAAGTGGATGGAAGTTATAGTGAGACAAATTTTGACTCAAAATAGGAAGTTTCTGACCTAGAGGCTGCCTACCAATGGGATGTCAACACAGTCATTGTACATGTTCACACCGAAAAGGAAAGACCTTTCAGGGATGACTCTGGATTAGATCGGAAGTCATTCCAAAGTGTGATTCTATAATTTTTGCCCTCAACCTTGAAGAAGAATTGAGTAATAAATGCAAAATATTGCTCATGTCTCAATGTTTGCAATTCCCATTTTCATTCTGTCTCCCTTATGAATTTATTTGGCATCTTTTACTATGTGGATTTAACAACATTCCATTTAGCAAATAAGAATCCAGCTTCCCCATCATTCTCTGACTTTGGTGATATGCATAAGACAGAAACCAACAGATTTGGTTTACTTTAGAAATGAGTTTGGGCTGTTTCAAGAGAGTCCTTGAAGGGTACTCTTGACAACATTTTGGTTCTGCAAACATGTCCCTCTGAGGAAAATGAACGGTAGATTCTGTTTCTCAGGAGACCTTGGTGATTTTTTTCTGCCAACTGAAAGACCTAGGTTCTTTTCATTCAGTTCTTAGAAATTCTTTAAATTCTTCAATTTCTCGCAAATGGTTCCAATCTCATTTCTTTCAAAAGACACTTGGGAGAAGGACAATCACAGGGGACACCATTTTTTGTGAGGACTAAATGAGACATTGTCAGTAAAGTAGGTTGTGCTCCTGGGAAGAACAGCGCCAGAGAAAAACTCCAGATCGACAGCATTCATTATCTTCAAAACGGTCCCTCTTCCAAATAAAAGGAGCGCAATTACACTGAATCAAGTTTATTTTTTTAATGTTGCTCAAAATTTTAAATGTAAAGACACACTTGTTACGAAGTTTATAGGCTGGAACTGAAGTACAAATTCTGCCAACATCAGTAGATTTCCCTTTGCAGGTTCATGTCAGACACCCTGAATTCTGACAATCACGAAGATCTGACCGACGGGAGTTTTATGCTAAGGACCCGTCTGCCGTGTCCTGACAGGTGGTGTTTGAGGAATGGCTACCGCCCTCGGCCCTGGCCAGGGTTCTCCAGATCATAGCCACATCATCCTACTCTTCCTCACTTCCAAGGAAAGAGAAAAAACAAGCGGCAGGTACTGGCTCCTATTTTATTTATTTGGTGCAATTTTAAAATGAGGAAACCGATATTCCTCTATAAAATGTGTTCTTTTTCCAGAAAACTTTTTCATCAAAGCAATATCCTGATAGACCCAGTCACTCCTATGTCTCAGTCAGTTCAGGCTGCCATAACAAAGTACCAGAGTCTGGGGGGCGTATAAGCAACAGAAATTTATATCTCACAGTTCTGGAGGCTGGAACTCCGAGGTAAGGGTGCCAGCATGGTCAGATTCTGATGCGGGCCCTCTTCTGGCTGCAGATAGCAGTGTTTTCATTGTATCCTCACATGGCGGAAAAAAATCAAGAGAGCTCTCTAGGGCCTCTTTTATAAGGGCACGAATCCCACTCATGAGGACTCCACCCTCATGACCTAATCACTTCCCAAAGGCCCCCATCTCCTAACACCACCACCTTGGGGATGAGGATTTCAGCATGTAAACTTTGGGGGACACAAACGTGCAGTTATAATACCTTATTTCCAGAAAACATGTTTGTACCTTTATACTTTAATATAGGCAATCTAAATATGTAACAGACTTGGATTTAGACTTAATAATACTTCCATACTTTGTAGTTTAATGTCGTGCCTCTATATTCGTTTATGTGGTTTTCAAAGCAATTCTACAAGTAGGTTTTATGACGTTGCCAAAGATGAGAGAAGACTTGAAGCCTTGCCCAAGATTTAACAGCTATTAAATGGCATCACCAGAACTAGTCTTGTGCTATCTGACTTTGTAATCGACTCCACCTCCCTTCTAACCCTGGGTAGAATCACAGTCTGAGGAATAAGGTAAGAGACTGTCTTGCCCAGGTATTAATTCACCTGATCTGAGTGCTCTCCTCTGGGAAGATAGTCAGCATTTCTCTAGACTTGGAGACTTTTACAAGCATAAGAAACTCAAAAGGTAATGAATTATATGACTCCTCTCACACTGAAAATGATTTCTGACACCATCTAGTGTTCCTGTCATTTTTCTCAATGTGTCCTGAGAGGCGACAAGCAAGTTAATGGTTATTTGTTTTGCAGGGAAGTTGGTAGCAGCCAAGAAAATTGAGTCCAAGTGAAAATCCTTCTATTCATTATTCATGAACTCGAATGATATCTTTTAAGGATGGCAGCACACGAAATTCATTCTGGTGTCTTGTTTTTTTATTTTTTATTTTTTTTTAATTTTCATTTCTCAAAAGACATCAGTAAGTTTAAAGATAGCAGATGGACAATAGCTTAGCTAATTACTAATGGATCTGAGAAATACAACCTTCCTCCCATCCTAAGGAACTATTTCCCTTGAAATTGTTATGGATTTAACTGCCACAGACCCTTAGAGAAATGCTGGAGACCCCACATTTTCTCCATCTTCTGGCATAGAATGGGCCACAGCCTGCAAGCTGCAACACGTTTAAGGGAATCTTGGGGGGTGGGATATGCACAGATGACAGTTTCATATTGGTGCACCTGACAGATGACATGCCCATTAGTGTCATAAACACTGAGCAGCTAGCTCTTCCAGAAGCAGCCACTCTCAAGTTGATTCACACTTGCCATTGCCTTCTCCTGGCACTTCCTCAAGAATGTGAGAGTGCTCCAAATTCTGCAGCCCTCTGAAGGAGGTTTGAGAAATAGGACTTTCCTAAGTGTAGAGGTGTTGCATGGCTGGTTGGAAACCTTGTCCTCACACCCTTGGATGCTGAAACTAGCTGATATCTACTTCAGTCCACCCTGGATTCTGGGGTCAGTACTGGAGGCAGGCATAGAGGGTATGTAAAGTCAGTAAAACACAATGGCATTTTCTGTAAGTATGATGGAAACAGCTCATGGGTCCAGCTTTTTCAACCATTTTCTCTATTCTGCTCCAAATCAATGCATGCAAGGGCCTGCCCTGGCCTTCCTGTTCCCCCATGACTAACACCCTGTCTTTTTTTTTTTTTTTTTTTTTTTTGAGACAGAGTCTCACTCTGTTGCCCTGGCTAGAGTGAGTGCCGTGGCATCAGCCTAGCTCACAGCAACCTCAAACTCCTGGGCTCAAGCGATCCTACTGCCTCAGCCTCCCCAGTAGCTGGGATTACAGGCATGCGCAACCATGCCCGGCTAAATTTTTCTATATATTTTTAGTTGTCCGATTAATTTCTTTCTATTTTTAGTAGAGACGGGGTCTCGCTCTTGCTCAGGCTGGTCTCGAACTCCTGAGCTCAAACAATCCACCCGCCTCAGCCTCCCAGAGTGCTAGGATTACAGGCGTGAGCCACCGCGCCCGGCCTAACACCCTGTCTTGAACTCCAGTTTCTTTCTAAGCTCTTCCCTGCCTTATCCACTAACTCCTTCTCTCCAGGAATGATGTTTTCTGTCTCTGGAAAAAACATATTTATGGCTACATCTCTTATATCAGTTACTCTCTGCTACAACCTCTGCAAAATTCCTAATTAGTGATATGTTTACTTTGTTCAGTTGTCCTGCCTCTCTTTGTTCTCACCACACTGATCACCTAATTTGCAACAAAACTTCAAATGCATGTCCATTCATGCCTGAATTTAGGGGAAAATATAGCCTCTGAGACACGACCTTCCTCCTTTTTCAGAGCTCCTCAAATGTCAGCCAAGATTCAAGTGAAAATTCTGCACTGAATTGTAGGTGAGATGTTTAAAGCACAAACATGGGAGTGTAAAACTGGGCCCTCCATTCTGAGCCTGGAGTGTCTACAATTTGAACAAAGTGGTCCTTAGTATTGAACTACGGATATGATTAGGAAATGAGTGACATTGTGTGGTCCTGCATTTTTCCAGGAAAGTCTCTGCCTTGAGGTATCTCATTTGTTCAATATTTAGATGGAATAGGGATGCAACATACCATTTCCATCATTAACCTCTGTCAATCAACTATGACAATTAATTTCATAAATTATCCATGGGCCTCTAATTCCAGTTTTCTTTGAACTCCAAGAAGCAATATGATTACCACCCTTTTCTTCCTGGATTTTTTGTTTGTTTGTTTGTTTGTTTGCTTGTTTGTTTGAGACAGGGTCTTGCTCAGATGCCCAGGCTAGAGTGCAGTGGCATCATTATGGCCCACTGCAGCCTCCAACTCCTGGGCTCAAGCGATTCTATCGCCTTGGCTTCCCAAAGCACCAGGATTACAGGCATGAGCCACCATACCCAGCCATCTTTCTAGAGTTTTAATGTTCAGAAAAGAAAAAAACTCTATAAACAAAAGGTATTGGGGAAAAAAAAATCTGTCAAGTGTTACAGCGATATAGATCCCCTTAATGGAAATGCACATTGAACATTTAATCTCCAAACTGTTCAATCAGCCACAAATTCTCCACTGTGACCTTTCAGCTTATCTAATTTCAGTTTACATCATGAACTGATGTTATATATATACTCTTCAGAGAGCTGGTCTTCCCCTCCTGAGCACTGTCAGGTACCCTGGGTCCCTTTTTTCTCTGAGAGGGTGAATTTTTGTTTTGTTTTATCTTCTTTTGCTGACTAAGAGAATATCAATGCAGAAAGAGTCCTTGGATCTCTTCAAGCATGACCCCTCATTTCATAGATGAAGAAACCAAGATAAGGAAAAAGCGTTAGATCAAAAGTCACCCAGGTGGAACACAGATCACTCAACTCCTACCTCATTAGGCCACTAGTAGTTGCTGAGTTTCTGCTCTGTACCAGGCACTGCACTGGGTTCTGAAAATACAAAAAGCACAGTCTGTGCCTTCCAGAAGCCTGTGCACCCCACTCCCTCTTCTGTGAAGCTCAGATACAGAGAACCACCATTTAAGGTATTTTTCTTCACTCAAACTATACTTTCTTAAGAAGCTTCCAGAAGGCTTTCATTTTATCAGCCCCAGAGGACAGTCTCACTGGACTGAAAACTGGATGCCTTTTTACTCAGCTCAGTTGTTGAGACCCTAGAGAATAGCATAAGGGCAACCCACCTGACTGTCCCCATCTACCCCGTCCTCCCAGCAGCCTCGCATCGGTGGCTGTGATTTGGACTGGGGCATCTGCCACATACAGATCGGGGAGACCCTCATGGCTCACGTGCCAACCCCTGTGCTTACTTGGTATGCGGGCATGTATATCTGTCTCCCCCATTAGACATGAGCTTCTCCAGGAGAGTAATTATGCATTCTATCCATAATGTTTAGCATGGTGCCAGGCACATATTAGGCTCATGCTAAATGGCTTTCAAACCTGTTAATATTATTCATATATGTAAATTAGCTCGGCATGGGATGGCTAGGAGACAAGTGCTAGGCTAACAGATTTAGAGGCTTTGCTCCACATCCCCATAGACCCCCAGAAGGTGCTTTTTGTACTGTCGCTTTTCAGTCACTTCAGTCACCACATGCAGAACAGGCACATTTTGGCAAGGAAGGCGAGGTGTCCATTACCTGGGCTTCTCACTCCTATGCACCTAGAGCACCCAGCTACAGCTGCTTTTTTGTGCCTGGGAAATGCTAAGCGGTGCGCAGGGACCCAGAGCAGTACAGATGAGGTTGCGCAGGAAGGAAAGGTTAACACATTCTGTCAGCTTCCACTTTACATTCATGGTGGGGAAAAGAAATAGGAAGGTTTTCAAGCATAAAAGGACCTTCTCCAACTTCTAAAACAATAAAAATAAAGATGCCTCACGAACAGTATCTTCCCTTGGACATCAAATTGCTCTGCTGACAGCATTTTTAATCAAAAAGTCCAAAGAAGAAAGATGAGTGGAATTTACAAGGATGCACCCAGAGAGAATAAATGAAGACATTTGTTGTGCTTCTGTAGGTGAAAAGAGACGGCAGATACTCGCGCCTCTGCTCTGAAGGCTCTGGGGTTTGTTATTGGGCCAATTACTCTGAGTCCCTAGACGCAGTGACCCGAGCAGCACCAGTGTTCCTCAGGACACGGGCCATCACCCAGAGGAGTCCCACTGTGCAGGCTGATAGGAAGGAGACTGTGACCAAGGAGCTCTGGACCTTGGACAGCAGCCCCCACTGTAGGTGGGAGGAGGGGGCTTTGATACTACATAGAGTCATACAACTCCTGAATTCTCAATTATAACCAAGTTAAATCATGTTATGTATTTATCGAATCACTATTTAGAAATGTAATGTGAATGATATTGGGCTTCACACATTTCTGCTTGCCATGAGAAAATTTTGAGCATGAGAAAAATTTTACTTACTATTGAACTTTGGCATTTTAGGCTGCAGACCTCTGTTACAAGGAAGGATAAAGAAAGTAAGTGAAGGAGGAAGGAGGAGAGACTCTATAATGTCTTGAGCTGGTATGTCTTGAGCTTGCCCATCCTTGTGAGCACTGAGGGACAGCCAGTGTTAGGTGCAAGGCTTAAAATAAGAGCAATTGTATTTCGTCTCTGCTCGTATTTCTTCTAAAGTTCTTTGTAAAGTTTTCAGAATTCTGGTGTGAAAGTAATGGCTCCTTCCTAGGGTGAATGCAGTTCCTAGCACATAGTGGGTTTTTAATCCACAGTCGGCGTTATGTCATGGTTTGAATGACTTTACTAATCATAATGCACATAGGGACTGAACTTTTCTTCAAGTCCCGCAGAAGCAGCTCATCCCTTCTGACTCCCTGATTACATGGATATCATCATGCCGAGATTCTCAACAGAGTTGGAAAAACCAACACACATGGCCCTGTACAGATTAAACGTCACAAGCCCCAACTCTAGGAAGAAGATGATACGTCCTGTAAAAGTTATGGTGGTACTGGCCAGCTCCCCCGGGCTGGGCCTTGGTTCATTCACAAAATGAAGAGGCAGCAAGCAAAACACCAGGGACGGGAAGGTGAGCCAGACACATTTGAAGAGCTCACAGTCTGGTGTGGAGAGAGGAAGGTAAATCAGATTGCAACAAATAGCTCCCACGAAGCCCCATATGAACCGCAGTGGAGAGCATGTTGTGGAACTTCGGTGTGGGCCAAACCATTCTGCGTGTAGTGGTGAGGTGGGTGGTAGGAAGTGCTCTAGAAAGAAAGTAGCATTTGAGTTAGAACCTGAAATATGTGTTGAAGTTCATCATTCAGGAAGGAAGTAGAAGGGCATTTGTATATCAGTCAGACTCCCAACAGGAAGAAAATGGAACTCTCAAAATGGGATCACTTGAGGAGAATTAATTGCAAATGGACCATTTCCAAAAGGATGGGTGAGAGAAACCACAGTAACCCAGGAAAGAATGCAGCAACCCAAGGAGGTAGAAGCTGCACTGTTACCAACCCTAGGCTGGAAAGAACATAGTTACCAAAACCCAAAAAGAAGGAGCCATGTAGAATTGGACACCTGGAAAGGAACAGTAACCCCTGGTCAAGGGACAAAGCCAGGCTGAGCCAACCTTGCAGGGTGGGAGCCAGAAATGCATACTCTGACCTCCCTTTCCCCTCTCTAATGTCCTGCAGGGGTCGCCCCCATTGGCCACACCCACGAGGAAGCAAAAGAATGAGGGAACCCACTGATGGGATCCTCACAGGTCAGCCTCCCTGCACAGAGAGCAGAGTGGAGAGGGCAGAGAGTGGGTCTGGAGGGGCCAACAGAGATCTCTGTCCAGGATTGCCCAAAATCACAGTTTGAGCAAAGGTCTGACTTAGGAGGAGCCGAGCATGCCTATAGCCCACAGAGGTGTCAGAGGAAGTGAGACACGCCTCCCTCCCCAGACTTGAGCCAGTCTTCACCCTAGCCTTCAGGGTAACGTTGCATCATCAGGTCCAAGCTGTGAGTCCCTTCTCCCTGATGCTCAGTTCCTACCGTAAGTCCTGCCACAATCATGGTCCTCCCTCCACTCATACCCTCATACCTCCTGCCTTTGCCCTTCTCCTGCTCCAAGCCCTACACCAGGGATCACTGGAGAGAGCCAGGTGTCCACTTCTTAAACTTGCTCCCCACAGGCAGGGTTGGGAGCATCATCAGAGAATGACCTAAGCCTGGAAATGTCATTGATAGCAGTGATAATGTCACCAGGCCTTGCTGTGTTACACCCCTTATCCATACCCTCTACCCCAAGCTAGACCACTAGATCCCCACTGTAACTCAACCATGGCTCAGAATCCATCCTGACATAAAAGGGGAGATTTATTCTCTGTGTAAGTTCCTTTTCTGGTAGGCCGACTGCTGGTCCAGTCCCTTCCTAGCTCTGGAGACAGCCTTGCTCAGGAATCTACCCAATGACACCCCATATCGGGGGAATAAGACCCAAGAGAGATGATTTCAGGAAAAAGACCACACAAAAATGAAAGAGCACTGTAGTTTCTATAACATGTCTAGGCCGATACTAAGCACTAAACAACTTATTTTGCATCTCAGCTTAAGTAGCACTTTGTTACAGAAGCAACTCACCAGTCTAAATTAATTATCCTTTTCATATTCTCCAATAGACCCAACTTCCTTTCTTTCAGAGCCCTTACCTCAGACTGGGCTGCCATGCACTGATATATATTAATAGTTTATATACTGCACAACTTCATGGAACACAATTAACATAGACTACAATATGAACAGCTCCCCTGGAGTTGTGCAGTGCACAACCTGCACAGCCACAGGCACTGTCCTTCTCACAGTGCGATCACATAGTCATTAGTATAATTATTTGATTAATGTCTAGCTCTCTTACTAGTTCACAAACTCTATGAGAATGCTGGCTCCCAGTACTCATGAGACGGTGTCTGGCACATAGCAGGCACTCAATTAATGTTTAATGAATATTTAACACAACCTCTGAAACAAGATTTTGCAGATAAAAAGCTGAGGTTCATTTCATTGTGCTGCCTATGCTTAGTGATGAAGTCAGAATTCAAGTCCAAAATTGTGTGGTAATTCTGTTTTTCATTGTTCCATACAGTCCTCAAAATACAGTGGAATGATGTATTTTGAAATCTGGCTGGAGGAAAAATGGAGATCAGTAAATATGACAACAGGGGAGACAGATGCCCTACCTGACCTCTAGCTAGCATTGGCTCAGCATGCGTCTCTTGGGTAGTTTATAAGATTCTTGGCAATCATAGCATCCGGTCCAGCCTTTCTGCCCTGTCAAGAAAGAAAAAAATAGGCAGGTACTGAGGAAAATAAGTCAGAGTCCTGCAGACCAACGATTGACACTCTGGCAACAGCCTCTTGCCTGCCCTCCTCATTATTTTCCCACCGCCATCCTGCCTGCCAAGGGCACCGCCAGCCTGTGCCCCTCTGCCTTCCTTGGCATGCAGCTCCCCACCATTCCATGCCTGCTGCCTCGGTGAGTGCACTGGGGCTGCCCTGCCTCTGGCATCTCTGCTTTCTCTGCAGCGAGGAGGGATGGAAGGGCTCTCTGTTCCTCAAAATCACAGGAGTCCCCAAAAGCCCAGTTAGAGGTTATGGCCTGCCAGTATATCCTTACAAGCCCCATTTTTCCACATGTCACTGACGCAGGAGATTCAGATGTGTAGCCACTATAAAGTTGACGTATACGATGTCAAAATATCTTCATTTGTTTGGGGGTTTTCAATGACAAACAAAAAAACCACAATTGTACACTAGGAATTTATGATGCAGTTTTATCAGCCTCAGTGGTGAATAGTTTGCTTTTGCTTTTTGCTAGCAGCAGATATTTTGCTTGCCAATGTACACTTGATCTGGAAGGTTTTTCTATAGATAGATTATATATATATTTTTCAAATAAAAGCAAACAGACATTGGATCCACTTTGGAAGCATGCACTCATGTAGGTACTACTCTAGTCATTTGCATGAAAGGCAATGAGTACCTGGATGGTCAGCCCCTGAAACACCTCCCCCCTCTACCTGCCTTTTGCTGTACCTCTTCAGACATGAGCCATAAGCCCTGAGGCAGTAAGTCTCCACGTGTGTAGAAATGTATAAGGTTATTGCTGGTTAGCCTCCATCAATCACCATGCAAATACAGCCCCAAGAAGCTGTCTACAAAATTCATCTTTCTTTGTAATAAGAAATATGGTTGACTCTTTCTGGTTTTTACGCATTCCTTTATAGAAGCCTCCTGTATAAGTATTCATCGGCACAGAATTCCTCATAAATTTGTCCCCAGGTGCAGAAAGCAGGCCACTTTCTGCCGACACAGGCCAGGAAATGTCTGTGCATTGAAGATCACCATCGTCATATACTTGGTTCATGCAGCTCTTGAAAGAAACTTCTTATTTAATGTTTTCACATTTTCTATACCAATAAAAATTTACAGGGACAGAGTCATTCTGGCCCCAGTCTAATTATTTGCAGAAAATAACAGAAGGAAAATCAATGACCCAGAACACAAGAGATTTCAGTTCCAGTCTTGGCACTTGTAGTTTACTAATCATTATCATCTTGGGTAAGTTAAAACGTGCATCAGTTTTATTGCGCTTCACTGAACAATGCTAATAATCGCATACCCATGCCTCACTGTGGTTGCCGTGAATATCCACTGATATAAAATGAGTAGAGGACCTTAGGGATCTATGAAAGGTTATAGATATCATCGACATTGCTCTCTGGAAATCTCCAGAGGAGTTAACGCCAGGTGGAAAATAGACCATGTCCTGCAGTTATATATTCCTCTAAATATTTGGTTTTAATGTGTCCTAACAACTCTTCAACAGATGCTCAAGAATCAGGTAGCACATTGATGAGCATGATGGGGTGGGGGGGAGTAGCGTGAGACAGATATGAAGACGTAACCAGGTGCCATATTATGCGAGGTGGCACAGGTGTGGTGAAGAATTTGGATCTTATCACTAGGGTGGGGGAAGCCATGGGAAGGTTCTGGGCAGGGAGGGACCTCTGCTCTGATCTGGGTCAAGAGACCACTGGGATGACTCTGCGTAGGACACGTTATGGCTGTAAGAAGACCATTTGGAAGTCTTTTGCAGGAGTGCAAGCAAGAGATGAATTGGGCTTGAAGGGAAGAGGGATTTGCCATGTGCTTTGGAGGTGAGTTTACAAAGATTTGCTGGCAGGTTAGATGTAAGGCATGAGGGAAAAGGAAAATTACAGAATGACCCTCAGGTGGTCCCTTAGCAGCTAGGTGAATACAAATGTCATTCATTGAGATGGGGGATGCTAGAGGAAGGGATCAATTTGGGATGGCAATTGGGAAACCTGTCTTGGCCATACCAATTGTAAAATGCCTGGTAGACTTCCAGCCGGCCCAGGCTACATAGCAGTGTCCCCCGTGGTGATCACCGAGAATAACTACAAAAACAGAAAAAAGTCATGTGCCAACTCTGGGATCTGCATCAACTTAAAAAAAAAAAAAAAATCAAGTTAGTGGGAATGAATTCAACTTTACAAAATCTGTCACAACTTCATTATTGAGGACTTTTTTGCTTTTGGTGTCAGAAACCCAATGGCAACTTATTTTACTAAATAGCAAAACCAATTGGCTCTTGAAATGGAAAAAAACTAAGGGAAGATCCACAGACATTGCTGGGTCCAAGTGCTCAAAAACTAACTCAAGAGATCTGTGCCTCCCTTTCCCTTTTAATGTTCTCTTCGTTCACAGGCTGGATCCCCCAACAGGTGACAAAGATTGCCTGGGGTCAATCATAGTTTTGTTTCTTACCATTTTAGCAACCCCACAGAGAAAGGAGCACCTTTCGCCTGATAGTATCAAAAAGTCATGCGCTGGTCCTGAGCTCCCGACCAACCCCAGAGCAAAGAGAAGGTCAGCTCCTCGCAAACAATGGGAACCGAGAGGGGAGTTCCCAGAAGGGGAATAGAGGCACTTTGACCAGGAATTGGATTAGGATAAACAACAGATGGCCACTGAAAAGCTTATAGAAGTAACTAAAGTTTTAACAACAACAAAAAGAAAACATTGTTTCATAGAACTTTGCTAGCAGTTCATAAAACTTGTGCTCTATCTTTCAACATACATGACAGTAATCAAGAGGAAAGATTTAGTTCTCTTGCTCAAGAAAAGCGATTGCTGTTGCCACACACTAAAATCAACTCCAGCTGAAGTAAATAATCACATAGGACGCTGTGGTAGAAAAACCACCAAAGATGTGTCAGATCTTTAAATGGGGACACCTTTCTAAATTTTAAAGCATGAAAAGAAAACAGAAAATGTTGTCAGTTTTAAGAATTTATAAATTTTGTGTAACCAAACGAAAATTCAGACAGTTGGCTAGGGAACGTATCTGCACTGAGAATTCTTTCCTGCTTCTTCTCATTTACCTAATATTTGCTAAGTACCTGCCAAGTCCAGAAACTGTGCTAGTCCAGGCTGCCGGAACAAACTGGGCTACCCCCCCTCTGCAGGTAAGACCAGACATTATTTTGATCTCCATAAAATCCTAATCTTAACACACCCAGGTGTGAGATGGGCTAAAGGATTTGATTCATCCTTTGTTTTCTATTGATTTTGGGGTCCAGGTATTAACCACAGTGCTTTAACTCCCCTGCCCAAGGGCCACTGTCTTCACCCATCAAAATAGTCTTAGGGGTCCCAGAGCTCGTATAAGACCAGCTCACCTGGAAATGGTGTCAGGTGATGCAAGGATTGTTTCTGGCCTTCGGCCACACCCTGCAGTGAAAACGTAGGTCACCCCTTCACAGGAGGTGAATATTCTGCCTCCTTTTGTTGTTTCATCCAAGGCCAAAACAAAGAATGTGTGAGAAAACTCCACTGCAATGTTCTTCTGCTCTATTCCAAACAGCAGTGGAGAGGCTTTTCCTTGCCTTTTATTTATTTATTTATGGATATTATGGGGGTGCAAACATTTTGGTTACATGTTATGACTTTGCCACACCCAAATCATGATTTGAGGCGTGCCTTTTCCCCCCTACAATGCTCACTGTGTCCATTAGTTGTGAGTTTACCCACCCCCAACCCCCAATCCCTGAAGAATATTACTACCGTGTGAGCACCATAGTGTTGATCAGTTAGTGCCAATTTGATGGCGAATACATGTGGAGCCTATTCTCCCATTCTTGTGATACCTCATATAGACCTTTGGAACAGGACTGAGAATCCAGAGATGAAACCCTCTGAATATGGTTATCTAATCTTTGACAAAGCAGACAAAAATGTACAATGGGGAAAAGAATCTCTTTTTAATAAAAGGTGTGGGAAAACTGGATAACTACATGTAGAAGATTGAACCTGGATCCCCACCTCTCACCTCTTACAAAAATCAATTCACGATGGATAACGGACTTAAACATAAGGCATGAAACCTTGCTTTTTTAATAGAAATCGCAAGTTCTCTTCCCTCATTGCAACACAGGTATCAGGTAATATCATCTGCTTCCTTTGACAAGAAGAAACTTTTGCCTGAAGGTGTTAGGGGGTCCCTAAGAAGATTTCCTCTTCCCACATTTTTTTGAGTGTCTACTGTGTGTCTCCAGTCACCTCACCTTTTTCTCAAGAAAGTGGAATTCTGTACAGGTGACAGACATGTAGCATATTATAAAATATAGTGTGGAATATAAATATTAATGATAAACAAGGTATTGCTAGATAGATAGCAAGTGAGTGTGACCCATAAAATGTCAGTGTGCAATTCTATAAAGAGAGATCGACGGCTCTGCCTAGGCTGGTTCTTCCAGCTCGCACCAAAATATCTCAGTCCTAACAGACAAACTGGAAAAATATATGCATGGGTAATTCACACCTAAAGAAGTATAAATGGTAGACAAACACAGAAAATGTCCAACTTATAATTTCCAGAGAACCACAATTTTGAAGAGGAGTATTACTCGACACTTAAAAATGTAAATATGAGCTGGGCACAGTGGCACACACCTGTAGTCCCAGCTACTCAGGAGGCTGAGGTGGGAGGATCGAGCCCAGGAGTTTGAGACCAGCCTGGACGACACAGTGAGGGGAAAAAAAAGTAAATATGAAATGCGATGCCAGTGAGATTGTGTTTAACACTTTGAAAGCCCTTTTTAGAAGAATCTGACCTAACGTAAAGAGGCATATTCTGTGTCGTCAAAATTCAATCTGAGGATTTAACTTAAATGTTTTAAACATATGCACTAATATATCCAACAGGTAATTATTTTAATAGAAAAAATGGAAATAACTGGTATATAAATCATATTAGATAAACTTTATAGTTATTTTTCTAGTCATTAAAATTATGGGAAAAAAAAGCTATATAAAAATTGAGTGAAAATTCTTCTGACCATACAAATAATATAGCAACGGAGGGTAATTATGGGGGATTCATCAAGCTGCCACTAGAGGGAGTGCTAACCAAGAGTTGGGCGTAAGTGCAGCCGCATCCGGAGCGTGCTGGTGTCTTAAGGGCCCAAAAACAACAGAAAGAGAAAATCAAAAGATAGCAATGGTAGGTGCAGAAATGAGAAAGGCATCTACATAGGGAATCAGAGTGCTCCGGGAATAACTTAATAATTACCAAAGATATCTCTCCCCAAAGAGAAAAAAGCTTCTTACTGCCCTGCTCATCTGGCTTCCTAGAGCCTTTCACGAGAGTGATTCCTACAGCTTTACCCCATGTGCTGTCTGTGACCTGTTCTGCTCGGTTAGTAGTTGTGCTATCTGTGTTTTTTCCTCCACCAATTCGTTTTTTTTTTTCTCTTATACCACCATCGTAAAATGAGCAACAGTGAAATCCCTGGATAGTCCAATGTGTGCTGAGAGGGACTGCTAAGCCATGTGGGTTTTTCTAAAAATAGCAAGTTGGAACTTTGGGGCTGCATTGAGTCCACCAGAAAGATTGTGCGTGCATAGGACAACCGCCGAAAGGGGAAGATAATGGCATGTGAAGTTGGATATAGTCCACAGAGGACTGCCATGAAGAAAGCTAAGAGTTTGAAACTTCGATCATTCTCTGATAGCTAAGAAAAGCGTAAGTATTGGAGCCATATAAAATTGCATTTAAATACCAATGCTACCTTCAACTAATTGTCAGAGCATGAGCAAGTTACTTTACCTCTCTCATAGCCTTCTTTTCCTCCTCCATAAAAATACTTCCCAGGCTTTGAGAATTAGAAATGGTGCGTGTAGGGCCTAATACATAGCAGGCTCTATCGGTAGCTGTTACTGTTTTAGCCCATGATCACATAAATTGGTGAGTAGCCATGTCTGCTGGGGACGGAAGCTCTGTCTGTGCTGAGTGGGTAGGTTAAGCCAGGGAGGGGCTGAGACAGAAGCCAGTTAAGGCTGCAGAACTAATCTCTGCTCTCCAAACTGGGCTTGCCAGCAACAAAGCTGGTATTTTGAGCCCTGACTCCTAATTTTGTTGGTAAAGAGTTTGGTGAAGAAGAGACAAGCGCTATCATTTCGTTCTTCTCAGGAAAACACCAATACCCAGCATTTGTCCTAGGGCCTGACACAAGTTAACACTACATAGCTATGTCTAGACTGAATAAAGCTGCAAGTACGTGAATTACAGGTAGGGAGATGGCTATTGCAAAGCTGTGGAAGTTTTTATGGAAGCCCAAACTTATCAAGAAATACTATTTTACTGCTACATTAACTTCGTGTGGTAATAAAAGTTGATAGTAATTGACATGACATGATTTTTTCAGATTCTTATGTAACCTTATTGATTTACAAATGCTTACTAAAAACAGCTACTGACTTAACAGACTGTTCATCTTACATCTCCATTATCTTCAGGTGAGAGGCCAGTTTCAGGTGGGGTCGGTTAGTAGGGCAAAGACGGCAAGGAGAGGAGAGCTTCTGAGAAATTCACACCGGCAGCAGAGTCAGGTGCTGGTAAGTTAATGAGAGAGCTGACGTGCAGGACCATTTAAGGTAGGAAGAAAAAAGGAAGGTGTTCCTGACCATCCTATCAAGGATGGGTCAAATTCTATTTTCTATGAGCTAATAATAAGGATGAAAAGTGTGTGATACTTTTAGAAAAAATTTCTTTCATAAGCTGAGATTGTTTTTTTAAAAAAATTAATGCGTAGCATGCCGTTTCTGCTTTCTGAAATATCCATTTATGGGAATACCTTTGTCTGTTATTGTTCCCATAAGAGAATCCATCAGAACAGATGTTACTCTAACATTTATGAGCTGAGTTGGATATTTTGTTTAACTTTAATAGGTTCGAGTATCACCAAATGGAATCTCACCTCTCGGAGTTAACTCCATCCAACACAACTCATTTTAAAAGAAGTTGCCATTGTCTTTACAATTGTTGCTATTGTTTTAATTAACATTTTAACTTAAGTTGGCACATTTGGCATATGGAATTCAATCCTCTTTCCAGCAGCCTAGGGGTTCTTGAACTAATGAGAAAAATCAGATCTATTTAATGTGCACAGAATTAAATACCTGATAGGAATAAGATTTTCAGAGGGACTTTTGGTAAATTTAAAATAACAATTTGGGTTTTGTTTCTCATATATATATAGAATATATATATTTGAAATATGGTTTTTTAAATTTATAAATATATGTTGAATAAACAATAGCACGATGTATCTAAAAAGAGTTGTATAGCATTAAAATTTGTATGAAACACAACATGAAATATATGAAATGTCATATAAATATATAAAACATAATGCTGTGCATATTTACTGTCCACCTAGTTTGACTACACTACATGAGCCACCTTAAGAGAAGTGTTAGACAGAATTTGAATGGAGGCTGTTAAAAAGCAAAGGTGGTTCTCCATGGTCAAATAAGTTTGAGAAACAATACATAAAACAGAGTTAGGGCTTCTTTATTACGGGGCTTTTCAGCACATTCAGTGAGTTAATGCAGGTTGAAAAGCACTTGGAGGAGGGCACAGTATGCGTGCAGCATTTCTCAATCTTATTAGATCATGGAACATTTTTCCCAGACGAGCATATTTTGGGACCAGGGTCTGGCAGACGACACATTGGGAAACTGCGCTGTACAGGATACCACACTGGTGAAGTCACAGTCCTCGCCCAGAGGAGGTGCGTAGTTAGAGGAGATGATGAGACAAAGACGCAAATAACTCCAGTAAGGAGAAAAAACTGCAAATATTCTGAGATATGGATGAAGTTCTGAGTCCATGTCTCAGCAACATTTATTAAACATAAATTTAAATGAACTGAGTTGATATTTTCTTATATATGGATTATAAATTTCTTTATTAAACTACCACTGACTTTCTCCACCAAGCACAAACAGAATCTCACAGAAACTCTGCAAGGAGGGAACTATTTTCTTTATTTTTCCTGAAACTGATGTCTAGAGAATGAAAGTGTCCTGACCTGTCTTAGCCATCTCCTCCGTGCAAGACCTGGGATTTGATGCTGGGCCTGCCTGATTTCAGAGCTGGAGCTCTATCCACTCCCACCACCTGTCTAAAAGTTAGTATGTGTCCTCTAAATTACACTTGCTTAATTGAAGAATTTTTGAATTATATGAAAGGATGAAAATACTGAGCAATAATAATGAACCATTCAGGCATGACCAAGATAAAATTCCTTTGCACTGAAGTTTAATATTTGGCCGTAAAACAACAACCAAAAAAAAAAAAGTCTTTAAGATCTGTTTTCCAAGAAAATACCAAGACTAGAAAAAATGAAGTCCATAATATTGATATATTGATAGTCAGCTAGTAGGAGGAAGAGAGGCGTGAAATGCAGATACCAGTGAGAGCCTAGATGTGTGTCCAGTCACCTTTCCAAATCTTGATCAATTTCTTCTAGTGTTTTTTACTTCTATAATATGTTTGCTCTTTTTGAATACCAGCATCATATTTGAGTTTGAAATACATCTATTTATTTTCAGCTTATTCTGAAATAGAATAATTCATGAGATAACCTCACATATAGATTTCAACTGTGTATTATGCCCAGTTGCCTCTGCGAGGTCAGAATTTCAATAATTTTGTTCATCAGCAAATCGAAAATCTAAATGTTAAATGTCCCCAACCACTCAAAATCTATGCTTCACTTTCTGTGCAGCTGCCAGCCCCTGCTTTGGTTGATTAGGTTCGGAGTGGAAGAAGGGAGGAAAAATTAAGGCTTTGGGCATAGAGAGATTGATGGGACTGCGGTAGTCTTTGCTGAATCAGAGTTATAAATGTCCATGCGAAGCTAGATTTCTAGTATTTCTAATATGTTTAGAGCTACTACGGAACTATTGTTTAAGATCTGCCCTGGGAATGTATAAACCTCTAACCAAAATAATAACAGTACAATAAGACCACAATTTCTGGCTCAATGTTTAATACACACACACACACACACACACACACACACACACATAAGCAGACACACAAAATCCTCTTTAATTGTCAAGTTTTAAATTTTCTACTATAGCCAAGAATGTTTTTATGTTTTTTTAAGTTGCCTAAATGTTAATACCTAAAAACAAAACCAACACTAAAATCTTATTTAAAAAAATTCTAAAACCAATCAATCTACCATCAATAGCTTTTCAGTTCAATCCTTTTATATAAACAGGGCAGGTTATTGTTGAAAGGCAGGGGAGATAAAAGAACATGAATTTAACCTGAAAATTTGCTAAGATAACAGATTACCATACTCTACAGAAACTTCACTGACATTAACATTCTAGCCTTGATTCAGGTGAGAAAAATGCATTGCTGCTGCTTTATGTAAAATATGTTAGTACTTGAAATCTGCTTATGTGATGTTGGCAAACAGATATTTTTTTCCCGTATTCCAAATATAAGTGTTAATATAAAATTGGTCTTAAACTTGAGCTGGGACATGACAGACCTTTGTGGGCTCCCTTACTGTCTCAATCTCTCTGTACTCAGCTTCACTTGGAGATATTTACAGTCCCAGTTTCAACCAATGGGTGGCATTATGTGGTCTGCAATTGTGCACAGAAAAAGTCAGCTGGAAAAATGCAAACGCTTTTTCTGCTGCTTAGTTAATTTGGGGGATAAATACATGCTCAAGTCATTGCAAAAAAGCATGCTCCAAAGTCTCACCTTCAACTTTACTTCTTCTAGGATGCTTCCTCCTCTTTCTTGAAAGCTTTGCCCTTTTTCTAAAATTCTTGGGTATCTTTTTTCACAAGACTCACTTATTCCCTATTGATTTACTCCCAAAACATTTCTTGGGTGTTAATTGTGCCCTCCAAACTCCACCAGACATTCGAAGCCTCATCACTGTATTCTTAAGCTGCATCCTCCATTCCCCCAGCACAGTCTTGGATGCACAGGAGTCCCTGATGGCTGCTTTCGGGTTGATTCCCTATCTTCAGTCCCCCATCAGAAAGGATGGCTCCCTATCCCTGTAATCCCCCCAACACACAGAAGCAATCCAGCCTCCAGAAGAAGGTATATTACCTTCATTATTTTGTTTAGGACCAAAGTCAGAGTTTGCAAGTATCTGTGACATGTCAGTTTTATTTGTTGCATAGGTTTTGGGGTATGTTTCACATGCTTATAGTGTATGCACAGGTGCGTGTACACAAATACACACATACACACACACACACACACACACACACACACACACACACACATACACACACGCTGCTATTCCTGATGTCTAGAGAGCATATCCACCCTGCCTTTGTAACCAGGCCCTGGTTTTCATTTCAAAGGAAAACATCTTGGAAAAACACTAAACCGGGATTGTATTTTCCCCCTAAATAGCATCTATTATTTGGAAATTAGCTCCCATCTCCCCATTCATGCTTGTGATGCCCACCAACTGCGAGTGCAGCAGCCCAGCCTACACTTAGCTTGCGGGCTCCATTCCAGCCATGAGCTGACTCACTGTACCCTTTCTGTTTCTTAGTAATGGAAGAGAAATTTATCACTTGCTTGAAATAACCAATAGACAGAGCTGAAATTCATCTGAATGACAGTGTTCTGGTTCTGCGAAATAATCAATCTGACCCACGCAAAGATCAGGAATTAGAGACCCAGATGTCACCTACCATCAGAACCCTAGGCCTCAGAAATCCCTTTTCTTGGCTGTACTCCAAGGATCAAGTGTTGGGCCAACCAGTGACTACCCAACTAAGGATAAGAGAGAGAGAGAAGAAAGCACAGCATGGAGAGTCTGAAGCCCCACAAGTTGGAACCCATCTCTCCTGGTGCATTCAGTGCCTGCCATAATATTTACACAGAGCTTGCTATGTTCCAGGCATTGTGTCAAGTGCTTCACATATTTTAACTCATTTAGACCTCATACTAAGTCTATGAGAAAGGTGACATTACATTTGAAGAAACTGGGGCACAGAAAATGGAAGGCGCTTCCCAAAGGTGCATGGCAGAGGTGCTGGCTTAACCTTTGCTCTTTAAGTAGGTGAAATAAATCCACATGGTCTGGAGCGGAGAAAGCCGGTCAGTAATTGCCATCTGGATCTAATCTTATTACAACCACACCATGAATTGAGACAGTAGATGGTAGAATTATAGATTTCTAATAGTTTGCATCATCCAAGACAAACACCTTTATTAGTGTATTCTTGGAATAACAAGGCACCGCCCAGCTGTGGAGCCAGAAATGCTGACTTGCGTAGCACTAAGGCTCCTGACTGGCCAGGGTGGAGGTCTCCTTCCTGATCAGTCAGCAAACCAGGACGGGAAGTGAAAATCAGAAGGCCCAGCCTCTCTCACAGACATCTGTTCTCCCCCCCACCCTCAGGAGCTTGTGCTGCCCTAGTAGGGACTGGCCCAAGCCAAGCCCAGACTCCCATCCTCTTCCTTCCATTCGGTACAAGGGCACAGTTGTTGGTTAGGGTCCAGGGTCCAAGTGTTAACAGTGCTAGGTTTTTCTCTTAACACGTGGCATCAGAATCTGCCTAGCAGTCCACGTAAGAAAATGCTCAGTCATCACCGAAACATCTCTTACTTCCTCTCTGCCCACAGCCAAAATGTTATCAGATGATGCCAAGTTAATCTCCCAACTATCTCTTCAACTCTTACCCTCTTTCCACCTCCACAACCACTGCCCTGGTACAGGTCCCCACCATCTCTCACCCAAATTCCTGCAACAGCCCATTTACCCACCTCTGGTCTCACTTCAGCCCTTTAGGCTGTCCTCTATACGGTGTCAGGTGGCCTTTCTAAAATGCAAATCTCACCATGTAACTCCAGGCAAGAAAAAAAAAAAAAAAAAAATCCTGAAGTGGCTCTCCGAGACCTATAGGGAAAAAATGCAAATAAAAATTTGTAGCTTATCAGTCTTTTAAATTAGTAAACAATATGCTGACATTTGTAGAATTTGTAAAACATTTTCATATCTATTTTCTCACTTAGTTCTCCCAAGAACATAGCGGCCCCTAGAATGCCCTGCAGCCACTCCCTGTGTTGTTCTCACCAGGCTACTAGCCATTCCCCTTATTGGCCCTGGTCTTTGCACATGGTCCTTTGCATATGCTGTTATTTATTTATTTATTTTTTAATCTAGAATGCCCTTTCTATACTCTCCATCTTGTGAAAAATGCTAATTATTTCCCTCTTCTGCTCTCTCCTTTTATCCTTTGTTTAAATCAACACCCAGCAGTGTCCATCCCCCATTTATCCCCCTTCCGAGCACTCTCCAACCCTGTACCCAGGGCTGGAAAGCTTGTGCTGAGGGCCAATCTGACCCACTGCCTGTTTTTCTAAATAAAGTTTTGTTGGAACACAGCCACACTCCTTCACTTACTATCGTCTATGACTGCTTTCATGCCACACAGATAGAGTTGAATAGTTGCAATCGAAGTATGGCCCAAAAATATTCAATATCTGGGCCTTTACAGAAAACATTTGGCAGCCGCTGCTCTGCTTTCAGCATAAGGGCAACCAGATGCCTTAGGATTTCCAGGGCATGGGTAATACTGGGACCCTATGGTTCAGCTCTGGTCCCAGGAGAGTAGCCTGACAAGCAGATTGTCCCACTGGCAGGTGCTATTTTTCTTTCATGAGATTGGGCTGGCAAAATGGTTCTGATACAGTGGTTTTAGGTGACTCTCACTCATACCAGACAAAGGATGAGTTCAGGGTTCTGACTTAGCAATGGTCCACCCTCCAGCTTGAGCTCAATGTGCAGCCTATGCACTGCCCCTCACCAGCTGCCATGGTGCCTCCTGTGGTCTACTACACCCAAGAGAAGTGCAGTTGGCAGCGAGCAACCTTTTTCCTCATTCCCAACCACTGCACTCCCTGAACCTGTACCTATAGGAGCACCCCACTCCTGCCACAGGCTCCATGCCACATGCCAGGCAGTCCTCTGTGGGTGGCCATGCTCATTTATTCTCAGGGCTTTCCAGATAGTGGCTCTGCAATGCCAACTGACCTTTCGATTAATGTCCCTTTTTACCTCTGACCAATGTGTTAACATCATGCTCTCCCTGTTGGTTTTGGTTGGTCTCCCAAGCCAGGCAGGATGAGGGATAGTAATTCCTTGAAAAAATGGGAATGCTTTTCCTACTCCACTGAGCATCTTCTCAGCTATCGTTTTCCACTGGTGGCCATGTGTGGAAGGAAAGGGTATGCTTAACATTGAAAGAGATCATATTCTAGGAAGGCAGTGATTAAGACTTGGTTGGAAAATGTATCATCCTACATTTGTGCTATAAGATTTCAAACACCAAATTTAACATGACCAAAAAACAAATTGTCATTCACATGTTCCACATCCTCTGAGACTCGCATTGGTGACTGCCATCGACAGAGCACAGTACCAACCTTTTAGGAAGTCACTGAGATCCAGTCTTCAGGAACAGCACAGTGGATGGACGAGACAGTGTCACGAGCAATGATGGGACCAGCCTTAAATCAATGGTGTTAGGAAACCGCAGAGACAAGAAATTCTACATTGTTTCAAACAAGCGAATTCGAAAGAGGCACAGCGTGCTGACTAACAGCATTGTTTTCTTTTTCTCATGGTCAGAGGATACAAAATTAGCCTGGAATGGCACACTTGACAAAGAATTTGAAGAGCTAGTTCCTTGACTGGAACAGAAAGAGATGAAGCCTGGAAATGATGAAGAATCTGTACACCCGCTGGCTGAACAATAATGAATATCTGAGTACCTCTTCTCTACCCATAATTCAAATTTTCATCAACAAATCACTGTATCTAGCATGGGCCCATTAATTTTTAATACATTTTTAATCAAATTGTTTATATAGGCAGGGCTTCAAAAAATATTTGTATGTGCTCACTGTGAAGCAATTCTCTGAGCAAGGGAATGTCATACTCAGATACATCGGGGATAAGTTAAATGTCCCAAACCCAACCCAGGCAGGCAGGGTCAGCTGCATCCCAATCATATGGCTGAGAGCGGGAAAAGAGTGGCTTCTCAAAAGGTTTCCAGGCCTAGGAAACCAGACCCAGCACAGGCTAAAATCAACAGATATTCACTCCCCGCCTTGGATGTAAGTTAGTGTCATTTCTCTCCTGCACGAGATGCCTAAAGAATGGGAAAGTTGGGCCATTTGTCCAAGTCCCCATAGCAAATTAGTCTTATAGCCAAGAAATGGGACCACATTAAATCCAACAAATAAAAACTCCAACTGGGATCAACTCTTACCTGGGATCGTCTACACTTGGCGATGACTGATCAAACCCAAGGCTTTATATCTGACAAGGGCTTGGCATCAGAAGACTTGGAGTAATTCTGGCTCCTTCATTTACTAGTTGTGTGATATTGAACAACTTAACCTCTCTGAATCTGTCTTTAGGTATAAACTTTGGGATAATAATAATGCCCTTGAGCATTGACATTTGTATTAAAAGATAGTACACATAAAGGACTAAGCCTAGTATGCCATTAATAATTATGGTAGTTATAAAGGACCTAGTATTTTATTTTATTAAATATTTATTTTTAACAAGGTCTAAAATAGCACTGTCTATGTGCCAGGCACTGTTCAAAGTTCATCACAAATATTAACTCATTTGATGAGGTAGTGTGTCCTCAGTTTATAAATAAGGAAAGTTAAGCCCTGAGATTTTTAGTGACTCACCCAAGGTCACAGCTAATGAGTGGGGTGCCAGGATTCAACCCCAGGCAGTCAGGTTCCATAGTAACCAAATGCTACTGCCTCTCAGGAAAACATAGTTATTATTATCACTCAATAAGTGGTAGCATTTTATTGCCATTATTATTATAAATGAGAAAACGGAAGTCTAGAGGCACCAAAATAGAAGTGAAGCTAAAAATAAATCCTAGGTCTGATGCTTGCCAGTCCATTGCCCTTTGAATCTGCCGCACCATTTCCTACTGAGAGGAGAATTACATAAAGGAGAAGTAGCAGGTTCATGTATCTTCTGACAAATGAGAACTTTTATGCAATACATCAGGCATTACTGGAGAGAAAAAGGGTTTTTGTTCTTCCCATAATAGACTCTAATTGTACGTAAAACAGAAAAAGAATCTTTCCTTGTTTCTAGGTAGAAATAAACACTACTCAAGTTCAAACTTTCCATGGGTGTGGGAATCACTGTGCCAATTTATAAAAACAGTAGGATCATGATTCCATTTATAAAGCATATTAGTGCCCCCAGTGGATGTTAGTATCTGCAGAGGATTGAAGAATGTACTGTGGATAAGACACTGCCGTTTTGAAAGTTAGTATCTATCCTCAGATCTCTAGGGAGTTGAGTTTTAATGGTGTAGCTCCCTCCTTGAGATTGAGCTGAAACAGTAATAAACTGTAGGCAAAATCCCAAAGGCCAGGCCCACTCTCAGCATTCACCTAGAATTTCACTTTTCCCCACTACAAAGAAACCTTTCCTCCTCTGAGGCTCATTTAGACCATGACATAAATCAGGAGCAGGTGAACTTTCTGTAAAGGGTCAGACAGTATTTTAGGCTTTTTGAGACATGCAGTCTTGGTTCCAGTTACTCAACTGTCCCATTGTAGCAACAGCTGCCATGGACAGTATGTCATGGGATGGGAGTGGCTGCGTTCCAGTAAACCTTATTTACAGGAACAGACACTGGGCTTGATTTGGCCTCTGGTCTGTATTCTGCCAAGTCTTGGCATATATTCGTCTCCCACATGGACTCTATCCACTAACTCCTGCACCTCCCTCCATATGCACCAGCCGCTTTCTCACTGGGCTCACCATCATTAGTCTACGCCTCCACTAAGTGCCAAGCACTAAGCCTCCCTTCCTTCCCAACAGTTGCCGTCAGCACCTTGGCCTCCCTGTGTCTTGGCATGCTCAGGTCTAAGAACTTTCATTCACTTCCACGTCACCTTAAGCACTCACACTCAACGGTACTGTCAGCAGCTGGGCGTTTGACCTCTGATTCCCAAACTACTCCAATCTCTGATCACAAACTCTGAGCCTTCCTAACCCCCTTAGTTCCCACTTCATCTTCCCAATCTCAGCACAATCCCTAGGGCTGCTCTGTTCAGTGTAGTAGCCACTAGCCACATGTGACTGTTGAGCACTTAAAATCTGGCTAGTGTGAATCGAGATGTGCCGTAGGTATGAAATATACATCACACTTCCAAGACTTAGTATGAAAAAAATATATATGTGATATCTGATTAACAATTTTTATATCACTTACATGTTGAAATTACAATATGCTATGTTGGCCAAATAGAATATGCTATTGAAATTCATGTCACCTGTCTCTTTTTATGTGTTATAGCAATTTTAAAATATCTAGGTGGCTTGTATTTGTGACTCGAATGATGTTTTTATTGGGAAGCACTGTCCTAGATGTCTCCATTTTTTCCTCAAATCATCAGCCAATAATTACCTGCTCCGTGTGTTTCCTTTTTTAGCCTAGACCCCATGGTGTGTCACTTCAAACACTCTACAGCAGGACCTCAAAGCCCTCACCCCAGTGTTCTTCTTCCTTACTCATCCCATAAACACCCAGCCATAGGGCAAACCAGCCAGCCACCACCTGTGCTCCTGCAGTGGAGAATTCAAAATACATAACTGCAGAGAACTGGGCCACCTCAAGTTTATGGCTTTGACCTATGCAGGACTTCTAGTATTGCTGGTCTTTCTTTTCTCTTATTCCACATCAGCATCCAACTTTTACTCTGGATAGTCCCTAATACCTTGTCAAATTGTATCTCTAGCTCTTTGCCACAGCAGTTCTCCAATTTAAGACACTCAGACCACTCTTTTCAGTCTATAGCTCCAAATCTTACATCCTTCCTACAAGACCCAGCTCAAATTTCTCTTTTGTTGTGAAGTTCTCCCTTTGGGGTGCAGACCACAAGCTGTCCTGCTCAGAACTGCTACAGCACCTACCCCTATTTGGATCCTCATAGAGCAGTTCATTCCTTTAAACCCATACATGTGTACATCTCCAGGACCAACACAATTGCAAATCCGCTGGAGCTAAGGGCTGTTGACTTACGCATACCTTGGCTTGGCAGGGTGCAAGGGGCAAAGTGGAAGTCCAGACAGATTGGTTGGTCAGTGTAGTGTGGCTCGAGGCAAAGTATTTTTAAGAAATACAATAGACACAATATGTAGACCAGAAAGCGAGCATAAAAAAATTTGGGAACTTCAGTTTTGTTTAAAACATAGAACCTGGTCCCAAGGCTGTTGCATGAGTGGAGATGCAGTTGTCATGACACTAAAGGTCTTGTTTGGAAGATCTGCCACAGGAATAACATTTCAAACATCTCAGTCCAAGGAATCTAGAATCTCACCTCCAAAAGCACTTGCCCTCTCACCCCTGCTGATGGGAAAATAAATTATTAAAACTTTTGTAGAAAGTAATATGTCCATGGTGAAAAATCCTTAAAAATATTCATCTCCTCTGACCCAGGAATTTCACTTCTGAGAGTCTATGATAAGTAAATACTCAGAGATGCAGGTAAAGATTTAAGTGCAAAGATGTTTCATCAACCTCGCAGTGAAAACTGAAACAAATTAAAATGTCCTATAGTAGGGGAAGAGCTCAGCAAACCATAATATATGCATGCAATGAATACTGCAAATAGGAATAGGAAGAGACTGACACCTGGGTAGTAGGTACTTATAAGAGCCTGAAAAAAGCTAGAATGCACACTAAGTTGGTCACCCAGGGAAGGAGTGATAAAAAGAGAGGAGGTAGGGATGGTAAAGAAAGAAGGGAAGGAGAACTTTGCATTTCCAAAAAATGTATAATAGCATACCATTGATATATTTATACAAAATTATGTGTGTATATATATTTATATATATACACACATTTTTAAAAATAAATGGTCACAAAAGAAAAGAAGAGCAAAGGAAATCATACAAAAAGTAAGCAGGAGTTGCCCTGTGTGTTGGAATTATGAGTAAATTTTTCATTCTCAATCTTTGTATTTTCCAAATTTTCAACAATAAGCATGTGTCGTGTTGATAATAGAGCTAGAAGTGGATAAAATAAAAATTAGTTAAATCGGACACAAACCCAAGCCATGCCCATTCCTTCAGTATACAGCAATGCTAAATTTAACCAGATTGGAACTATTTCCAAGAAAGCACAACATTTAAACTATCTATAACTGGCGATCGATAGAAATAATGTTGTGATCTCCCAGAGGTTCTGGAATTTCATATTGCTATGCTGAGCAATAAATTTAAAGTATACAGATTATAAAATAAACAAAAACCTGTATTATTTCTAATAAATAAAAAGAGGGATAAGGAATAGAAGAGGAACTACAACTTTTGGCGGTTGCAATACTTCTCAGCTGGAATCCAATCAGCCAACCACCCTCCCTTGACTCAGACAGTCACCAATATTCTGCTCTCTTGGCCACAGTGGGACCCAGGGAGTGGGCTGGACATCACAGCCCGAGGCAGTCAGGGCCGCCCTCTCCAGCAGACAGTGGGACTTATATGCAGCTCTGCTGGGAAATAACGAGGCCCCAAGGCTCTCTGCTGTCACTGGAGAACCCGGAGTCAGGTCCAGAAAGGGAATCCTGAGACAGTGTAATTTGGATTTCAGCTACTCTGGTTTCATATACTTCTTAAAACACTGGAGCCCAGAATTTCTGAAAGTGTGGTGCCCAGACAACCAGCATCAGTATTACCTGGGAACTTGCAAGAAATGCAACTTCTTGACTGCACCCCAGACCTGCAGAATTAGAAACTCTGGGTGCTTTAACAAGCCTGCCAGGGGGTTCTTAGGCTTGCTGAGGGCCGAGAACCACTGACCTAGCAGAGTGGTTTTGGGCAAGTCCCTGTGCCCTTTAAACCTCAGTTTTCCTCACTGGTACTTCAAAGATAATAAAACCTAACTTCAAAGCCTTGTAAAAATTAGTGAGAAGATGCTATAAAGCACACTGCCCAAAAGAACACTCAATAAATAACATTATTTTCTCTTAGGACTCTTAAAAATTCTACATCATCTCCGCAAAGTTCTCAACTTTTTTCCCATTAATATATTTAATTCTTTGAAGGAAAGAATGAAAGAGCACCTCTGTTAGATTGAACGAAATAAATATTGGATGCAGATAAGCAGGATGTTATGCTAAGAAAATTTCTTTTTACAAAAGACAGCAGTATAGTGAGGTGGAAAGGACCCTCGGCCAGATGTGAGGAACTTGTGATCTAGCTCTAACTCCCTTTCTGTATGAAGCCATGCGGAATGACAGAGGAAGAGAAATTTGGAATTAGGAAACCCAGGGTTCAAATCCTATGTGTGCCATCATATTATACTAGTTTGTAGGGTATGTTCTGAGTGCCTGGCATGCTCGTGCACACCACACCACCGCTCTGAATGCCTGCAGCAGCATCTCCTTCCTGCCTTTACCCTATTAAGTTAATCTTTGTAAGGAGGCAAAAAAATAGTGAGCAGATTCCACCATGTAAGGCAAGGAACAGGGAGATGTTGTCCCCTACACTCCTCTCTCACTGGGTGATGATTTCGTCTTAACTCCTTTCTCCCCACATGTCTATTTATGATGTCAATCAGCTTTGCAAATGGCAGCAGAGCCCAAAATTGCCCTGCTCCCCAAACACAGACAATAGGGGATCTCACTGACCCTACACAACTTCTAGCAATCATAAGGACAATTGCCCCTCGTACTCAGATTAACCAGTGAAGAACATGGCCAGAGACCCCCCTAGTAGTAGCTTTCTGTTCTATAGATACTCTATATCTAGCTCAGATGCCACACATTGAACATGAATGACTCTGTGTTTATGACAAGAAATGGGAGCACTCAGTGGGACTCTGCTGTCACTCAAGGCCACCATGCCCCCAAAACTTCATCTTTGCTGATGTGAATAGTGGTCCTCTGTGCATGTGTTTCCTATGGCTGCAGTAACAAATTATCGCAAATTCAATTATAAAACAGCACAACAAAATCAGTTCCACTGGGCTGAAATCAAGGCAATTGCAGGGTACTGCTTCCTCTGGGGGCTCTAAGGGAAATCATTTCTTTGCCTTTCCCAGCTTCAAGAGCTTCGTTTCATGTATGAGTTGGCCCATGGCTCCTTTCTCTATCTTTAGAGCCAGGGGTTGTAGCATCCGGCTTCAGTCTTCATATTGCCTTTATCTTTTGTAGTCAAATTTCTCTCTGCCTCCCTTTACAAGGACACTGTGATTATATCCAGGATAATCCCCTCATCTGGATATCGTTAACTGAATCACATCTGCAAAGTCCTTTTGCCATATAGATAGCATTCGTAGGTCACAGGGACGAGTACTTGGATACCCTTGAGGGCCATTCGTCAGCCTACCACATTTCACAACAAGTGACGTTTTTGTTTAATATGGTAAATCCCCTCTCCATTAAGTGACAAGTGGTTGAGAATGTTACTTTTACTTCCATCAAGTCCATAAAGAGGAAAATTAACCCTCATGGCTTAAAGAGGGAAAGAACATTCCTTAATATCTGGGCAGGCCTAAGTGGGAAGTCAGGTGCAGCCACTTCCCATCTGTGCATCCATGCCTGGTCTTCTGCCTTGAAAAACAGGGTTAACGGAGCCTTGCTGTGAAAACAAAATGAGACAATATGCGATAAGGGCCTAACCCAGGGCTTGTAGAGCACCAAACATCTTCTTGCTCATTTTCTTCTCTGGCATCCAATTCCTGTCTATATAACAAAGGGTTGCTCAAGATGACCTCTAAGACCCTGCCAACTCTGATGTCTTTCATACTAATGCCTAAGAAGATGGAGATGCCCCATCCCTATTCCTTCACTCTTGGCAGGACCCAATCTCTTGCCTAGGGCTCCTTAGCCAGTCTGGCCCCTCCTGTAGCCCAATTGTTCTTGTCACAGGGGCTGAGATGACATCTTTCTTTCCCAGATCATAGGCTGACTTCTAAGTTGACCAGCCCTCACTCTTTTCCTTTTCTCTACTCCTTCCTCAAGTCCTCAAGTTCCAGAAATATTTCAAAGAGGGAGAAAAAAGATCTCCATTTCCATTCTTATGAGACTAAAACAAACAAACAAACAAAAAATAAATGCTAAATGAAAAACCAATTGGCTTGAATAGATAGGTTGGCTGGCTAGAGATTTGTTGAGTTTTTGCTTTTTGTTCTTTTTTCTCCCTTTCTGCTGATGCAACTCAGGCTATTCATAATTTTGGAAGCTGATAGCACAGACTTCAAAAGAGACACTGTTGTGAGGAACAAATGATTTGTATTGTTAAGCTATATATGAAGTCCATATCTGCTCCAGGCTTTCCAGCCCCTGGAACATCATCCTCATCTGTCCTCAAAATGCTTGAACTCAACTAATGCTGAGTGTTTTCCAGGTGCCAAAGACGGAATTAGGCCTTTAACATATATTTTCTGGAATCCTCAATCCTGCCATGTAAATAATGTGGTCCTCATTTTTTAAAAGAGGATACAAAATTCAGAGTCATTAAAAGACTTGCTCAAGACCCTACAGCTTAGTAAATGCAAAGCTTGAACTACTGTGGGTGCAAATGCACCGGACGGGAGAGTGACAAGACCAAGGCTCCAGCCAGCTTCACCATTCATACAATGTGTGGCCATTAGAAAACCATTCTCCCTCAGCTTTCTGCTCTGACTTTGGTCAAGATGATCTCCAGATTTATTCCATAATTAGAGCTCCACAGTCCTAATTCTGTTATGAAACAAACATGCAAATACAGAACGAGAAAGGAAAAGAAAAACAGAGCTGTCTCAGGAACTCTTAGAAAACATTTGCTATACATCCCACACATCTGCCAAAGCATCTAGGGGAATAATGATTACCCAGTGTTTTTCTTCTAGGCTCAGAGAAACTGGAAGTATTCAAGGCAATAGAAAAAGGAAAAGAAGGGAGGCTGAGGGCCAAAATGTTGAGAATAGAGAACAAGATGGCCAAAAAAATGCAAAGAAAAGACTTCACCAGGTCAGAGACAGCCTGCAGCCCTGGATGCTCAGAACCTTCCCTACTGCTACGAGTACTCTCATCTGAGAGTCAAATCAAAGAAAGATGTCTACCTGGGTCTTCTCATGCCCATAAACAGGCATGCATGCATTCATGCACATATATGTACACATGTACACGCACATGCACACAGCCACAAAGACATTGAATCTACAAAAACAGAGTTTGTATTAACCATTAATCCCATTTCTAAGACATACTTTGCAATTGATAGCAGAATGAAATTCTAAATACTTTCAGGGGTCAGTACCCTCCTCCATGCCTGGCTGCAGCAGTGGTGAATTGGACTATGTCACGAGAAGGCTTTGGCATGGCAGAGTTGCCCAGCTGTCCAGGTCACATACACTTTCACCTTCCTCCTTTGGATATGCAGAGACCAGACGGCTGTCTTCATTGGCTACTGTAGAATGGGGAATGGGAGGGGGTAAGCCACACACCATACAAGAGTCAGAATAGCCATGTTGGCCAGGGTAGGGCTGCATTCACGTTTAAAATACTATATGAGTTTTCTGGGACTGTCCTTCATAAATTACCACAAATTGGGTGGCTTAAACTATAGCAATTCATTGTCTCACAGATCTGGAGGACAGAAGTCCAAAATTAAGCTGTTGCTAGGGTCATTCTCCCTCTGAAGTTGCTCGGGAAGCATCTGTTCCAGGCCTGTCTCCTAGCTTCTGGTAGTTCCTTGATTTGTGGCAGCAGAACTCCAGTCTTTACATGGTGTTCTCCCCATGTGCTTATGTCTGAATCCAACCTTCCCCCTTCTATGAGAATACCAGTCATATTGGATTAGGGGCCCACCATCTTAACTAATTACACCTGCAATGAGCCTTATTTCCAAATAAAGTCACATCTTGAGGTACTGGGGCTTAGGGCTTTGACATCATTGATATTGGGAGGACACAATTCAGTCCATAACAAATAACTTGTAAGGAATATGGACCACAGCCCAGTTCTCAGTCTCCTTAAGGAAATGGAAGTTGCACTGTATGATTTCTAAATGCCATTTCAGCAAGGCGTCTAAAATTCATCCACATATAGAATCCTATCACAAATCCTATTTGTGACTTAAACTGCACATTACAATTATGTAGGGCAGCTTTT
Source organism: Indri indri (assembly GCA_004363605.1). Taxonomy (NCBI): domain Eukaryota; kingdom Metazoa; phylum Chordata; class Mammalia; order Primates; family Indriidae; genus Indri; species Indri indri. The sequence continues at coordinate 102,512 of RJWJ010000503.1, forward strand.
AAAAAATGCTACTCGGTCCTAGACCAATTAACCAGCCTTTCTAGGAGGGGAAGCTGAACATTTTAAATCCCTAGGTGACTCTAATACATTTTGAGAACTACTCATCTACAATATTCCCTGAGATCATGCTGAGATTACATGGTAGGAATCCAAGATACCATCCTATGCAAAACACACACACTTAACCTTTTCCATGCAGGAATCTGTATAACAAAAGTAGTCACAAGTGCTCACAATAGATAAGAAGGTAGCTATAATTCTGAGGACAACCACTAGTGTTTCAATCAAAATTCCTATTTTAGTCATAATGTGGATCAAGTATAATTTCTTCAAGACTCTCTGGCTGGGTTTAGTCTCCCTTTACCTTACCCATGTTTCCTGCTAATACAGCACTGATCATATGGTCCTGTGATTACCTTTTTACTGGTCATCCTCCCCATAGTGATGTGCTCCCAAAGGGCAGCGATGGCATATTGCTATAATCATTTGGAAGACTGGCATATTTACCATTTGGACAAGAATATGCTTTATTTAATTTTATTGCCTTGATTACAAGGGCCCTTGTTTGACACCAAAGTCATACTGTGCCTAAGGCTTCATATGGTTTTTCCAGAGAACCAGTAACTTTCTCCTTTGGAATTAAAGTGAGACCTCATAGGTTTATGGGAAATTAAAACAGAATTCCTTGTCATGAAATACTGTTAACTAAATTGTTCTAAACCAACTTTTATATTTATGCAGAAAAGGTCATACACAAAGAGAGATGATAAACATAATTACTTCCTGAAATCTAAACACATGACTTTATAATATGACAGAGGCCCTTACACAAATATTTTCATGGTCTCTTAGCTTCTTTTTCTTTCAAAAAGCAGATACTAGTAACATAGGGCAGGTATTGTGTTTATTGTAGGAAACTGAAATGCAGAGATGCTTAAAAATACAAAGCTTTATCTATGCATTAATTTATTGAGTAAATACATATTCCCTGAATACTTGCTGTCTTGTGCATGGTGCTTTGGAGAGAAAACAAAGACAAGTTAAAGTTAAGTCCTTACCTTAAAGGAAATTTCATTTTAACATTGGAAGAAAACAGAATACTGAGTAGTTATTATATCAGACAGGATGTTATTTCTGCAGTAAAATGCTCTCAAAAAGTATAATAGTAGTTTAAAATAGAGAGAATGGTGCTTGCTTTGGCAGCACATCTACTAAAATGAGAATGATACAGAGAAGATTAACAAAGCCCCTGCACAAGGATGACAAGCAAATTTGTGTCACGTTCCGTATTTTTCTGGCAATATGAAAAAACAAGCTCTTTAGACATGCCCAAAGGTCCACACTCCTACATGGACTCTAACAAAAAAGAAATTTTTGAAATGTCAGGCACGGGATTCAAAATATGGATCACAAGCAAGCTCAGTGAGATTAATGAGAATATTGAAAACCAACACAAAGAAACAACAAGAAAAAAATAATTCAGGACATGAATGAAAAATTCACTAAAGAGGTAGTTCTATTTTTTGAAAAACAGAAATTAAAGATTCATTTAGGTAAGTACAAAATACAGGGGAAAGTTTTAACAATAGACTAGACCAAGCAGAAGAAAGAATTTCAGAGCTCGAAGACAAGGTTTTTGAATTAACCAAGTCAGTCAAAAATGAAGAAAAAAGAATCAAGAAGAATGAACAAAGGCTTTAAGAATTATGGGATTATGTAAGACAACCAAACAAAAGAATTATAGGTATCCCTGAGGGAGAAAAAGAAAAGCAAAAAAAAAATAAAATCTGCTTAAAGAAATAATGGAAGAAAATTTTCCTGGTCTTGCTGGAGATATAGACATCCAGATACATGAAGGTCACTGGTCACTCATGGGATACTCATGCAAACAGGACATCTCCAAGACACACAGTCATCAGACAGGCCAAAGTCAAAGTCAAGCTGACAAATCCTACAAGCTGTGAGACAAGAGCATCAAGTAACTTAAAAATGAAAACCCATCAAACTAAGGGCAGACTTCTTAGAGGAAACCTTGTAAGCCAGAAGGGAATGGGGTCCTATCATTAGTATTCTTAAAAAGAATGACTGTCAGCCAAGAATTTTGTATGCTACAAAACTAAGCTACATAAATGAAGAAGAAATAAAGTCTTTTCCAGACAAGCAAACTCTAAGAGAATTTGTCACCATTAGACCTGCCCTACAAGAAATCCTTAAAAATGCTCTATACATCAAACAGAGTGATTGAAACCACTGTAAAAACAACTGAAAATAAAAACTCACAGCTCACACTCTGGGAGGCTGAGGCAGGAGGATTGCTTGAGCTCAGGAGTTCGAGACCAGCCTGAGCATGAGTGAGACCCCATCACTACTAAAAATAGAAAGAAATTAGCTGGACAACTAAAAATAGAAAAAAAAAATAGTCAGAAATGGTGGCATGTGCCTGTAGTCCCAGATACCCGACAGGCTGAGGCAGGAGGATCTCTTGAGCTGAGGAGTTTGAGGATGCTGTGAGCTAGGCCAACACCACTGCACTCTAGCCCAGGCAACAGAGTGAGACTCTGTCTCAAAAAAAAAAAAAAAAAAAAAATTAAAAAACAAAATCCTCACAGCTCTTACAAATATAGTAACACAAGGGAGAAAACAAAGCAACTACATAGCAATCAACAAGATGACTGGCATAGTATCTCACATTGAATGTAAACAGTCCAAATGCTCCACTTAAAAGATGTAGATTAGCAGAGTGAATAAAAAAAAAAAACAACCAAATATATACTGTCTCCAAGAAAACCATTGAACTCATAAAATTTCTCATAGATTCAAGGTAAAGGGGTAGGAAAAAAATATTCTATGCGTTGGAAACCAAAGCAAGCAGGAGTAGCTATTCTTATATAAAATACACTTTAAATCAACAACAGTAAATAAAGAAAAGATGGTCATTATATAATGAAAAAGGGATTGATTCAGCAAGAAGATATAACAATCTTAAATGTATATGCACCTAACACAGGAGCATAAAACAGATTCATAAAACAAATACCACTAGACTTGAAAGAAATAAACAGCAAAATCATAATAGCTGGGGACTTCGGCCCTCCACTGACAGAACTAGACAGATAATCAAGGCAGAAAATCAAAAAAGAAACATTGGACTTAAATGGGACTCTAGAACAAATGGACCTAACAGACATTTGCAGAACATTCTATCCTCAAACTGCAGAATATAGATTCTTCTCATCAGCACATGAGACGTTTTCCAAGACAGGTAATATGTTAGACAAAACAAGTCTCAGCAAATTTTTAAAAATTGAAATTGTACCATATACCTTCTCAGACCACAGTGTAATAACACTAGAAATCAATTCCAAGAACTCTCAAAACTACACAAACATATGGAAATTAAACAACCTGCTGCTGAATGATCCTTGGATCAATGACAAAATCTAGATGAAAATTAAAATAATTTTCAAATTGCATGCCAAAGTGACACATACTACCAAAATCTCTAGGATACATGTAAAGCAGTGCCAAGAGGGAATTTCACAGCACTAAATACCCACATCAAGAAGGTAGAAATATCACAAGTTAACAACCTAATATCACACCTCAAGGAACTAGAAAAGGAAGAACAAACCAAACCCAAAGCTAGTGGAAGAAAATAAAGAACAAAGATGAGAGCAGAACTAAACCAAACACAAACCAAAAAAATAATACAAAGGATCAATGAAATGAAAAGTTTGTTCTTTGAAAAGATAAACAAAATTGATAGAATACTCACTGGATTAACCAGGAATAGAAGAGAAAGGATACAAATAATCTCAATCAGAAATGAAAGAGGAGACATTGCAACTGGTACCACAGAAATACAAAATATCATACAAGATATGATAAAAACCTTATACATGCAAACTAGAAAATCTAGAGGAAATGAATATATTTTTGGAAACCCACAATCTCCCAAGTTTGAATCAGGAGGAAACAGAAATTGTGATCAGACCAATAATGAGGATCGAGATTGAAACAGTAATCAAAACTCCCCCAAGAAAAAAAATCCCAGGACCAGACAGATTCAGAGCTAAATTTTATCATATCTACAAAGAAGGAATGGCACCTATCCTACTGGAACTGTTCCATAACATGAAGAAAGAGGGATCCTCTCTAACTCATTCTACAAAACCAGTGTCACCCTGGTATTAAAGCTAGGAAAGGATACAACAAAAAAAGAAATCTACAGACCAATATCCTTCATGAACAGAGATGAAAAAATTCTCAACAAAATACTAGCAAACCGAATCCATCAGCACATCAAAAAGATAATTCACCAAGATCAAATGGATTTCATTCCAGGGATGCAAGAACAGATCAACATATGCAAATCAATAAATGTGACTCACCATATAAACAGAATTAAAAGCAAAGACCATTTGATCATCTCAATAGATACATAAAAAGTAGTTGATAAAATTCAGTACCACTTTATGATAGAAACCCTCAGCTAACTAGGCATGTAAGAAATAAACCTCAAAACAATAAAAGCCATATATGACAAACTCACAGCCAACATCATACTGAATAGGGAAAAGTTGGAAGCAATCCCTTTAAGAACTGGAGCAAGATAAGGATGCCCACGGTCACCACTTCCATTCAACATAGTACTAGAAATCCTAGTCAAAGCAGTCAAGCAAAAGAAAGAAATAAAGAGCATCCAAACCAGGAAAGAGGAGGTCAAACTATCCCTGTTTTCCAACGATATGATCTTATTTCTAGAAAACCCTAAAGACTCCTCCAAAAGACTCCTAGAATTGATAAATAAATTCAGTAAAGTCTCAAGTTACAAAATTAACATACACAAATCTGTAGCATTTTTATACACTAATAACAGTCAAGCTGAGAATCAAACTGAGAACTCAATAGCATTTATAATAGCTGCAAAGAAATTAAAATACCTAGGAATAGATTTAACCAAGGAAGGGAAAGGTATCTACAAGGAGAACCACAAAACACTGATGAAAGAAATCATAGATGACAGAAACAAATGGAAAAACATCCCATGCTCATGGATTGGAAGAATAAATATTGTTAAAATGTCCATACTTCCAAAAGTGATTTACAGATTCAATGGAATTCCCATCAAAATACCAACATCATATTTTAGAGAATTAGGAAAAATAATCCTAAATTGCATGTGGAGTCATAAAAGAGACCGAATAGCCAAAGCAATCCTAAGCAAAAAGAACAAATCTGGAGGCATCGTATAACCTGACTTCAAATTATACTACAAAGCTATAATAACCAAAACAGCATGTTACTGGTATAAAAGTGGACATATAGATCAACAGAACAGAATAGATAACCTAGGAATGAAACTATAAAGCTACAACCAACTGATTTTTGACAAAGTAGACAAAAATAAATACTGGGGAAAGGATGCCCTATTCAATAAATGGTGCTGGGAAAATTGAATAGCCACATGCAGAAGAATGAAACTGCTCTTTTTGTATATGCTCTCTTACCATATACAAAAATTAACTCAAGATAGATTAAAGATTTAAATGTATGACCTAAAACCATAAAAAATTCTAGATGAAAACCTAGGAAAAACTCTTATGGACATTGGCCTAGGCAAAGAATTTATGACTAAGACCACAAAAGCAAATAAGGCAATAATAAAAATAAATAAATGGGACTTAATTAAACTAAAAAGTTTCTGCACATCAAAGAAAATAATCAACAGAATAAATAGAAAACCTACAGAGTGGGAGAAAATATTCACAACTATAAATTAGACAAAGGACTGATACCCAGAATCTACAAAGAACTCAAACAAATAAGCAAGAAAAAATAATAATAACACCATTGAAATATGGGCAAAAGATATGAACAAATATTTTCAAAAGAAGATAGCCTAATGGCCAAAAAACATATGAAACAATGCTCAACATCACTAATCATCAGGGAAATACAAATTAAAACCACAATGAGGTACCACCTTACTTCTGTCAGAATGGCCATTGTTAAAAAGTAAAAAACAATTAAATAAATAAAATAGTACAACCTCTATGGAAAACATTATGGAGATTATTCAAAGAACTAAAAGTAAACCTACCGTTCCAACGAGCAATTCCACTCCTGGGTATCTACCCAGAGGAAAAGAAGTCATTATATCAAAAAGACACCTGCACCTATCACAGCACAACTCACAATTGCAAAGATATGGAATCAACTTAAGTGTACTCAACTGATGAGTGGATAAGGAAAATATGGCATGTGTGTGTGTTTTTGTGTGTGTGTCTGTACAGCATGGAGTACTACTCAGCCACAAAAAGGAATGAAATAATGTCTTTTGCAGCACCCTGAATGGAACTGGAGGCCATTACCCTAACTGAAGTGTCTCAGGAATGGAAAAACAAATACCAAATATTCTCACTTATAAGTGGGAGTTGAACAAGGGATACATTTGGTCATAAAGTGGTGTAATAGACATTGGAAATTTAGAAGTGGGAAGGTTGGGAAGGGATGAGGGATAAAAATCTACCTATCTGGTACAATGTACACTATTCTGCTGGCAAGTACACCAAAAGCCCCTGCCTTCAACATTATACAATTCATCTATGTAACAAAAAACATTTGTACCCCCTAAATCCATTTAAATAAAATGTAATAATAATAATAAAATAAAATGGAGAGAATGGTCATAAAATGACAAGAAAGTGATATTTGAGTAGATGTCCAAAAAGAGTCAAGTTTTGATAAGTAGGAATACAGAGGAGAGCCTAATAAATGGAGAAAAATCAAGGCACAAGTGAAGATTTAGGGATGGAATTATCATCATCAGAGAATGGTGACCAACACAATTACCCGAAATGTGAGGATAGCACAGGGAAATAATCATGAGAAGACAGGTGCAGAGCATATCTCCAAGGGCCTTGAATGCCTGAGAAGTTCAGCATTGACTTTGAAGGCAACTGGTAACCATAGAATGTGTTTGAGAAAGTTTTTAAAGTTAACTATATTTAAGAAGTATCTACATAAAATATAGGTTCAGGGCTAGGAACATAGAAATGTCTCCACAAATATTTATTAGATGCATGACTCATCCAAGAAATGGTGGTGTGAGTGTATTATTTAGAATCAGGGACAAAATTACCTGAAGGATGAAGAACATAAATAATTAATAATTACTGTTTCCCAGTTCTAAAAAGTAGAACTGGAGAGGGCTATTGTTTTCCTTCTAAGCAGTTTCATGTTATTGTATTTTCATGAGCATGTGTTACTTTAGTTTAAAAAAAACTAAAGGAGATGATTTCAATCACTGTACTGTGTAAGAGAATTATTTGCTTTTTAAGAAATACATTGAAGTATTTAAGCATAAAAACATATATCTTCAACTTACTCTTTAATGTTTCAGAAAAATACAGACTGTGTTTGAATATGAAGAGAGAACTCAAATGTCATAAAATGTTAATATTTGGGGAATCTGGATGAGGGCTATTAGTTCTTTGTACTATTTTTGTAACTTTTCTATAAGCATGAAATTACATTAAAATAAATAATAAATAAAAAGGAAAATAAATCATTGTTAAAATATGTTAATAAGGCACAATGATATTTTAATTTCTTGTTATAATAATATAGTTTAGGCAAATATCTAGCACATATACGTAGCCTTCTGTCTTTAAATATAATTCAAAAGTATTGAAACTTGTAACCTTTACTTAAGCATAGAGAAAGAGTTCTGAATATCTCTGTATATTTACAGATTCTGGTGTAGATAGATATGATAAAGTACATGTAATACATAGCATATACATGTATGCATACTATATGTGTGCAAAATATGCAAAATGTTTCTAAATTATATCCACCTTAATTTACATCTCAGCAATTACCTTGAGAAAAGTAGAATATCTTAAGGTATTTTCATTACTGCATTATTTCCTTTTTCTATGTAGAATGTATCAGAACACACAAAGTAACTAATAGCAACTCTACAGGACATGAGCAAAAAGCAAATAAACTGTTGTAGAAAGGCCATGTAAGTCAAAATATTTGAAATTTAATATTTACTCCCCAAGTGATTTGAAAGTGGCTGTGTGACTTGTGAGGATCAAAGATTACACTTGCTTTTCTGAAAAAAAAAAAAAGTAATTAAAAGAGAGGGAGGTGGGGGAATCTGTGAAACATATAAAAGACAAGGTAGACACTGTGAAAACTACTGAAGGAAGAGGCAGGAAGAATGCAAAACACGTCGGTAGTTTCATGATGATGCTCTTAGTAAAACCTGGGAAGTGAAGAAGAAGAACTAGCTTGGAAAAAAAGAGATGATAAATTTAGTCTGGGATATGTAGTGCTTAAGATATCAGTGGAACATCCATGGAGAGATATAAAATAGTCAAGAGAGATTTGGGCTGGGCACTGTGCCTCACGCCTGTAATCCCAGCACTTCGGTTGGCTGAGGTGGGAGAATCACTTAAGGCTAGTTCAAGACCAAGCTGGGCATCATAACGAGACCCTGTCTCTACACAAAATTTAAAAATTAGCCGATGTGGTGGCATGTGCCTTGGATGTGGTGGTGCACGCCTGTAGTGCTACCTACTCGGGAGGCCATGGCCAGGGGGATCGCTTGTGCCCAGGAGTTCAGAAACAACCAGAGAGAATTGGGACTGGAGATAGAAATTTTAGAACCATTCACAATCAATACACAATAACTGTTGTGGTAAAAGTAAAGATGATTGATGAGGAAGAGGCCAGAGAGAACAAAGGGGCTCAAAACAAAAGCTCTAGTAACTGCCTGCCCGAGGGGAGAGGAAGAGGAAGAACGGAGCGATGGGAGGTAGGGAGAAGTTGATGAAGGCGCCATTTCCTTCTTACAGGCCTGAGGGGGAGGAAGTGGCCAAGATGGAAGGGAGGCACCGCCAAGCAGTGGACGACACTGCAACAGGACAGAGCCAAGGGCAGAGTAAGGACTACAAAAGCATGGTCAACTTTTCTTTTTAATTTTTTTTCATTTCGGCATATTCCAGGGGTGTTTGGGTTACGTATATTGCCTTTGCCCCACCTGAATCAGAGCTTCAAGCATGTCATGGTCAACTTTCGAGTCAAGACTGGAAAGAGAGGCAGCCAGATGTTAAGCTGTCAAGGAATGAATGAGGCTGAGGAAATGAAGGTGGTGAAAACTGCTAAGAATAATTTCACGGGAGGGGGACCTCACACAGTCCTCGAGGATGGAGCATCTCAGAGTGCTTGGTGGAGAACTGGGATTAGAAGCTGGGTTTCTAGAACCTCCGTCTCAGGTTCATTCTGCTCCTAATCCACCTGAGGTGTGGGTCTAATTTGTAACAGCATTTGAGACAGAGCCCTGGTGCCTCCTGACCTGCAGGGCGGTGGGGGCCCAGTTCAGGCAGTCGTGCTCTCACCAGGCCTCATGGGCAAATAGCTTTGAGGCTTTCTGAAGGTGACTCAGGGGCATAACTCTATAAGCAAATCGACTGATGATTAGACATCAGAAATTAATGAAATCCCAAGAAAACATTTCAAGCATTTCTCAATTTATTTCTCCAAATGGAAACAATGACTAACTTAATATGGATAAATATTTTCACCAAACCTGTTTCTTTTGACCATTTAATTTGAGGCCTAATGTATTTTTGTTTGGTTTTCCCTCTAAAAGCTGTTAGACCTTTGTCTGAGAATGTTTAGATTTATTATTAAAATTTTTCTCATTATGTAAAGCAACAAACTATAATATATTCAGAGAAATATCTAAAAAAAAAAAAGTTGACATTATATTGATTGTTAGACACTCTTTTTTTAAAAAAAGCCATTTCCAAATAACTAGAGTTTTCTGATTAGTTTTTGTAGTGAGACATATCAGACTATTTGACAAATGACTTTGAGTCTTTGGGGCGTAAGAGTTGGCAAAAACAGTGAAATTCTAGAATCATGCCCAATCTGTATAGAATGTAATCTCCTAGTATTGCAAAATATTTCAGCAGTGTCATCATTAAAGTCTAAGTAGAACAACCTTTCTAAACTGTACCAAACAGATTTAAGCTAAATCAGTGTTGCTCTTTAAAAACTATGTAATTTAAATCCTGCCCTCGAGTAGTTACTCGCTTAGTTTAAAGGAAAAAAAGAAAGACAGGAGGTATTACAAAGAATGTAACTGCTAATCTCCAGGAGAAAAATTCTTGTCACACACTTCAAGCTTTGCTGTTTTTTTACTCAAGCCAAACTTCGCTCCACGTTCTCTCTCCTGGTTTTCCTCTCAGCATCTGACATAGCAGGAAAGAGACAGAGAAAACTATGCCTTCTGAATATTCTCCTTTTCCACCTCAGCTGTAGGCCTAAGGACATAATATCAGACCACAGCTATACCATTTCTAGCTGAGAGATATTTCATTTTTATTCAAATAGTTTAAGCTCCATAAAGCATATGAAGCTATATTTTCAAACTTCAAAGGCAAATATGTTTTTTCTTGGCATCATTTAATATTTGACAACTTATTCCTAAGTGGTTTTCTATCCAAATATACTCTTTGTTGTGAAGTTTCTATCCATTTGGATGGGTTTTTTTAAATCTTTCTGTCACCACATAATCTTAAACTCATTCTTTAAAGCATAGAATTATTACTTTTTTGTTGCTGACAAGATAGGAAATAATTCTTTGAGTCACATTATATTCAAGAACCCATATACTTGTTCCAATGCCCAGGAGTGAGATGCTTTTGAGAAATAGCATACTTAGTCATAGTGCATTCCAGAAGTAATAAGAGAAACAGCATTTGGAGCACAGTTATACGGCTGCTTCTATCTCTTAGTCATGCTCATGCCCACAGTTTGAAACTGTCCTTACAGGATTCCTGCCTCTGATTGTGCCTCTCCCACCATCTTTGACCAAATAAATGCTCTCAATTTGTTACCTGGTATGTACTTCTGCAACTATATTTACTATACATTAAAATTATTCTGAGATTCTGTTTAATTCATCCTTATTGCCCCAGGGCCAAGTACAGTATCTGGACGTTGGTGGGCACTTAGCAAATTCTCGTGGGAAAAGAAAAGAAATGAAAGAGCTATTAATTGAAATGTCACTCTTCTAATTCTAGGTTTGTCTAAGCTAAAATAATAGAAGTGAGAGTATGACAATCTTGGTGACAACAACCCTTGGTGTTCTCCAATAGCTACAGTACAGAATGCAGGAGGGTGGGCTACTCAAATCCATATTCCCTGATTCTAAGTTGCATAGTCAGCGCTACCATGTGGGAGCACTTCTTGTGGAGAATTTAAGACCTAGACAGAGTTGTCTAATGGCAGGACTGAGTGCACCTATTCAGCCTTAAGAATCTTGGAAAGGTCTGGGCTGTGGAGGTGAGGAGAAGTGGAACTCTGCCCAGGAGTTCAACCAATAGTGATATCACCTCAAACATGACATTCTCCCCACTGGGTTTGACATATAAAATCAGATAGTCAGACCACATCAAAGAAGGTGCTTCTCTCTTTAAAATTCTTGATGTGATCCTTTCTTACAAGGCTTATTTTAGCAGTTTCACCTTGGAACTCAAGTTTGTCATTTGCTACCCTTACTTAACTCAAAGCAGCACATTTTCCCTCCAAAGCCTCTTTCCTCAAGTTCTCCTAAACTAGTAACAGCCTCCTTCTCTGGTGTTTTTGGTATTTGACAGATTTTAGCCTCATTTTTTTATTATGTTTAATTCATTTCCTTTTTCTGGTAGAGTTATCAGGTTAAATCATCTTGAATCAGCATATACCAAGCAGCTCTATGCTCCAGAATCCATAGTGCACCTGCATCTTCACAAAGCGCCAACAGAATTGCACAGGTGTGTTATTCCTCCTGCCTCTCTCCATCCTTCAACTCTTGCTCAGCATTTGGCCCCAGTTCAGATGTTACTGCTTCTGGGAATTTGCCTGATGACCCCAAGACGAGACTGGGCTTGCTCAGTATGCATGTCCTAGGGTCACTCTATCCGTTGTCAGAGAACCTGTAACACCACACTGAATTCAATTGAACCATACGAAAATCTGTCCTAGTTCAAAACCTAAGCAAACTGAGGAAGTGAGTGTGCCTTGTTTACTGCTGTATCCTCAGACCTAACGCAGTAGCTGACACAGATGTGACTGTCGGTTAAGAAGATGCAAAATGGAGTAATGCGGGCTTCCTAATGATAAGTTTAGGAAGAGTCACAGCTGATTTAACTGTCGAGAGAGTGTAAAATAAATGGCCAGATGCCAGTCTCGAAGCAGGTCTCTAGTTGCTGGCCAAAGGACTCTGTCACTGTTCCATCAGTCATCTTTATCAAGGCCTTGGATGAAGATATGGGGGCCAAAGGATCACATCTCCAGGTGACATAAAGCTGGAGAGTACTGTGACTATATTGGATATTGGAGTTAAAATTTATAAAAACATCTTAACCAACAGGATAAAAGATGTTACAAAACTGATACAATGGAATTTAAAGGAATAGATGCACTCTCAGTTTGCTGTTATAAAGAGGGAAAAAAGTGCCTCCCAGGGCAGTAGCAGTTATTCAGATTGAGGTTCGTTATGAATTATTTTTTACTGTTGATACAGATACAAAAAAAGAAAGAAAGAAAGAAAGAGTTGGGAAGAGAGGAGAGTCCACTGTTGCAAAGGGAAGGGAGGCACCAGCAGAGGGAACCTGAGTAGGTTTTCAAGCCAGTCATCAGCTGGCCAGGTCAATGAGGCCAGGGAGAGAGCAGTTAAATAGGTCGCAGGGGCAACTCTGGTTCAATACTTCAGCCTGGGATCATTACTTGTGGTCACTACTCTGCAAAGTGATTCCTGGGAGGGCTGTGGTGTTTAAGGACTGAGAACTATATAGATAAATGTAGACACTTCTATTTAAGGTTAAAACATGAATTGCATAAGTAAGTGCCAGAAAGGATGACTTGGATTGACAGAGGATTTTTAAAGTTATTTTTATTTTAAATTATGAAATATTTCAGGCATCAACTAACCACAAACACAACCTGAGCCAACAGGATTCTGAGGCTGAAGAAACCTAAAATTGTGGAGCTCTTAGGCGGTCAGGGAAGACAGGCAACACCCCACTCAACAGAAGCTGTGGCTTCCTGAGATCTGCCTGCGTCAGACAGTTTTGAGCGCTAGGCTCCCTTCCAGAGGGGCCTTGACACGGGCACAGTGAGGTGTGTTCTAAGGACGGTGGTCAGAATAGGAGGACATAAGCATCCACGACACGAGGGATGCTTGAAGGGGCCTGGGCTGTTCAATCTGAAGGAGATGAGGCTCGGGGGAGCTGTGGCAGCTGTGGCACAGTGATTGAAGGGCTGTCATGGACACGAATAGAACTGATTTGTTCTTGTGACTCCAAAGGGCTGATCAAGATCAATAAGTAAAGTCACAAAGAGGAAGGAAATTTTAGCTCAGGGTAGAGAACATTCTAACATGGATGCTGTCCAGCAATAAGTGGGTGGGCATGCTAGAGGAAGTAAATACCTTGCCTCTGGAGGACTCATTCAGATGTCAGATGCCACTTCCTGGGAGGCCCGATCAGCAGATTCCTATGTCTAGGGAAAATTTGGGGAGACACAACCATAGAGTCCCTCCAACCCAGAAGGTTCTTTGATTCTAGCTACGGTGTAGAGCTGAGTGATCTGTCTCAGATGACCTACTCCTTCTTAGGCTCCATTTTACAGATGAGAAAACTAAGCTGCTTGGACATTAATCGAAAGATTACAGAGCATGTTAGTTGTGGAGGGGAGACAGACACCCAGGTTGTCTCAGACCCTTCTAGTCTCATTTCTTCTCTACCCTGGCGCTTCTTAAAGTGATTCTGATCAATGGCCCAGCTTATTTTTTAACTGGTTGAGCCACTTTGAAAATAATCCATACAGGTAAAAATTCACATCCCAGATAAATGATTAAGAAAATAGATTTCTGCTGGAAAATAATAGTTAGAAATGACTCTTTCGTTGCAACAGTCCTCAGGCTATCCTTGTTCACATTCCTTTAATCCTCAACCAATATCTACATGCCATGCCCTAAGCTAGTCCTAGAAATATAAAAATGAATAAGACACTGCTCTCTTCCAAGTTGTTCACAGTCCCAGGGTGTAAGAGATGGACAAGGAAAACCCACTACTGTGCAATGAATGAATGCTCAGCAGAGACATAAGCTTTGTACAATGCTATGGAAGATAAAATAAGGGAACTTCTAAATCTGTGCAGGAAAATTAGAGAAGTCTCCACAGAAGAGGTGACATTTGACCTGCAACTTGAGGTATGTAGAAAATAGGACAGAGGAAACAGCATGTGCAATGACAGAGAGGCATATATGGGACCTACGGAGCTCATTGGATCTGAAATAGCAAGTGTTTGAACAGGAAGTGGTGGAGAATGAGACCCCAACTGATAACCACACTTGGGAATTTGGAAGTGACCACCTAAGCAAATGCCTGGTTCCATCCATATTTTAAGAGGATCATTTTGGCAGCTGGATGAAAGACAGATATTGTCTTAACTATACTGGAAGAGCTCATACATCAGAGGAACTAATGCAGTCCAATGTTGGTTTCTTTATTGGTTTATTGAGTCTCTTTCTTGACCTATTAACAATATGACATTCATATTGTCTGGAAATATTTTAAAAGGAGAAAAGTGGAAACATTAGAAATTTCTAGTCCTGTCTTTTCTACTTATTTCAGGGGACAGCAAACTTTTTAGAGTAGGGAAAATATAATTACACTGCATACATCCGACATAGTTCTAGGCCATGTGAGGCCTCAGTTATATGTCTAATAAATTGGCATTAGAGAAAATGCATTATTTTTGAAAATGAAAGGTGAGGAACAACAGCAAAGTACATCAGTTATATTATAACTTAAAAACTATTTGGAAAAATCATCACTTTTTTGTTCTTTTTAAATTTCTAATTGACAATACTTATATATATACATTTTGGGGTTCAATGTTACGTTTTAATATGTGCATAACTAATGGAATGCTTAAATCAAACTAATTGACATATTGACTATCTCACATACTTATGATTTTTGTGTGTGTAGCATGAACATTTGAAATCTACTCCTTGGTGATTTTTAAATAAATATTACATTATTATTATTTATAGTTACTGTGCTGTGCATTAGATCTCAAAAATGTATTCCTCCTGTCTAAAAGAAACTTTGTACCTATTGAATGAAATTCTCCCCCTTCCCACCTCCAACCCAGTCTCTGATACCCACCATGCTACTCTTTACTGCTATGATTTTAGATTCCACATACAAATGAGATCATGCAGCATTTGTCTTTCTATACCTGGTTTATTTCACTTAGCATAATGTCCTCCATCACTATTTTGTTTTAATCACCACTTCTAAAATATTCTTTACCAATTGGTCTGCCTAGTCAGATGTAACACACTTTTTGCTATCCAAACATTTTTACTCTTCTTTTGGTAAAGTGCACCAGAATTTTGCTTACTTCCAGCCAATGTAGTGTGGCTGGAGTTCAACCCACTCCCAGCTCTAGAGCCTTATTGGCCAGAGCTAGTCAGCATACTGCATTCCCCTGTCCATAGCGATTTATGTAGAGATGGTTAAAACATCCAATCGGAGCCGTAAGACACCATGCAAACTTTGTGAGACCCTCAGCCTTTCCTGTGGACTTGAAGTTGGAGACAGAGGGACTCCTAGAATTCCTGCAGCCATCCTTTGACCATGGAGGGAGATCCTCCCTGAGAGTGGGACCAACACAGCGGGACTCAGAGCCAATCAATGGAGAGAAAGCATTTCCGAGGGCATAGATCGAGCCAGAGCCTACAAGGGCATTTTCATTTACATTAGCCACAGACTCTGTCCTTTGTTTAACCTAGTTTGAATTAGACTTTCTGTCACTTGCAACTCAAATCTCCTAAGTGGTAGATGTGATGTCAGGGGAAAATACGAGATAAATTCATCACTTACCTCATCTGCCTATTTGAAAGTTGTTTTTGTCATTAAATTGTTTTTTTCCAGGAAAAGTTACCTGGATGACATCTGTCTAGTTTTGCTCTGTGAAGTGACACAGAAAGTCCATTTTCCAACCTCCAGGCTCCCACAACATCCTGGGACTTCTTTGGCAGTTGCTCTGTCTCGTATAGTAGGCATTTGTGGACTTGTCTTTATGTTTCAATGGACTGTAGGTTTCTAGTAAGTGAGGGTGTTTTCTTGCTTTACTTTGGATTTCTCATAGCCCCTAGCATAGGGCCTGGCATGTAGCAGGTGCTCAAAACATGTTTGATAAAGTGATTTGCATTCATTCTATCAATTCAATGCAATGCCCTTGCAAGTTGTACAAAATTGAATTTTGAGTTGTCTGGCTGTACTGTTCTTTTTAAAAACCAATAGAAATAAATATAAAATTAGTAAAAAACATTTCCTTCTGAATCATTCATAGATTCTGTAGGACTGACCATCCCAAGTGAAATAGAACTAATCACATATTTGGGAAGGGAAAGTTAATATTTGTCTAAATGGCATTTTAAAGATCTAGCCAATGTTGAAGAAAGCTCTTTAGTCTTATTTTCATAGAACCAGGAAATCATGTTTTGTCAAGAGTGAAATGTAAAATTGAACACAGAGAAATTCAAAAGCTATATTTGAGTTTTCTCATAAATAATAATTCATTTTATCCAATTTAAAAGACCAAGGCAAAAGACAACTATTAAATTTATTAACATAAGTTACCTCCTTTTCCTTCATAACTACTTTAGCCTGTTCATGTCAATTAATGTCCTGGATTCTTGCTGTCATCATGGGAAATCCAGCAACTTTGTATAATGTCTACATATATTTAGTGCCCAAAGAATGTTTAGTGGACTAAAGTAGAGGAAATAAACTGATTTCTAGAGTATTTTACTATGTGTCAAGCACTTTTTGAAGATGCTTTGTTGTCCCACTTAATCCCTATTACAATTATTTTATTTTTTCATTCACCTATTTATTCATAACTCAATAAATATTATCAATGTCCTACTATATGACAGGCATTGTATATAGGTGCTGAACATGCAGTAATAAACAAAAATTATAGAGTTTACAGAAGGGAAAACAACAGAAAGGAATAATAAGTCCATGGAAAATATTGGGGGTAGGGGAGTGAGAGCTGAATTGGTAAAAACATTAAGGTTAAGCTTCTCTAAGCAACTGACATTTTATGCTATGCAACTGACATTTTATTCAGAGAAGAGCTTGAGCAAAGGCCCTGGGGTAACCTTCTGTGATAGTGTGGCTGAAATGAGATGAGTATAGTGATTAGGAGGGAATATTACCCACTTCCATTTACACATGAGGTAATTGAAGAACACAGAGGTTAACTAAATTACCTAATGTCCCACAGCTAGTGAGCTGTGGATCTAGGATTTAAATTCAGACTTTTCTAACTCGACAGCCCATGCTTTTTCCAGGGAAAGTTTTACAAACCTTAAAAGGACAAGACAAGAGCATTAATCCTCATTGCCCTAATCAAGGTTTGGATCAGAGTCATCCATACCCCAAATTATCATTTGCCCTCTTATTTTATACAGCTGCTATGACCCAGCCTCCTGGGGCCTCCTGTTTTTACTGAATTTCATTACAGCCCTGATCATTTCCAAAACCCTTGCATATGATGGCATTTATGTTGACAATCGAAGCAGTCTCCCAGTAAGAGAAATAAAGTAAGGGGCAATAAATAATGTAAGGAGTGGAAGCCACCTAATTTTTACTCCAAGCCGAGGGAAGGGGGATGACAAATTATAATAAGAAGCCAAAAATATGAAAACGTCAATAATAGTCCATTATTTCCACAGAGTACTTTGGAGAATATGTAGTTCTTTCTCCAAACAACCTGAATAAGCAGAACAGATAAAACCACTCCATTCACTTTTTTTTTTTTATTTTTTGCTACAGATGAAAAATTCAAAGCACAGCAGGTAGAATAAAGTGTTTTTGCTCAAGGTCACAAGCTAGTAAGTAGCAGAATCAGATTGTGCTACAGGACTCCTGGCTTCAAAGTCTGTATCTTTTCCTCCCCGCCTGTTAGGTGGCTGCCCTAGAGGAGAGGAAAGAATAACAATGATCTTTTTTGATTGATACATAATAGTTGCACATATTTAGGGGACACATGTGATACATCCAATATGTAATGACCAAATCAGGGTAATTGGGAAATCCACCACCTCCCACATTTTTTTTCTTTACGTTGGGAACATTCCAAATCTCTTCTAGCTAGTTTGAACTATACAACACATTGTTGTTAACTATAGTCAACCTACCGTACTATTGAACACTAGATTGTATTTCTTCTAACTAACCATATTTTGCAGCCATTAACCACCCTCTCTTCATCTCGTTCCCCACCACCCTTCCCAACCTCTGGTAACCACCAATCGACTCGATATTCCCATGATATCCACTTTTTTAACTGCCATGTGTAAGTGTGGGTTTGCCTTTCTGTGCCTGGCTTATTTCACTGAACATAATGTTCTCCAGTTCCATCCACATTTCTGCAAGTGACAAAATTTCATTCTTTTTTATGGTGGAATAATAGTCCACTGTGTATACATACCACATTTTCTTTATCCGTTCATTTATTGATAGACACTTAGGTTGCTTCCACATCTTAGCTATTGTGAATAGTGCCATAAAAAACATGGGAGTGCAGATGTCACTTCAATGTACTGATTTCCTTTCTTTTGGATGTAAACTTAGCAGTGGGATTGCTGAATTGAGTGGGAGTTTTATTTTTCATTTTTTGAGGAACCTCTATACTGTTCTCCATAGTGGCTGTACTAATTTACATTCCCACAAACAATATATAAGTATTCCCCTTTCTCTGCATCCTTGCCAACATCCTTATTTTTTCTTTTTGATAAAAGCCATTTTAACTAGGGTGAGATGATATCTCATTGTGGTTTCGATCTGCATTTCTCTGATTAGTAATATTGGGCATTCATATACCTATTGGCCTTTTATACATTTTCTCTTGAGAAATGTCTGTTCAGATCTTTTGCCCATAATTTAATCACATTACTTGGTTTTTTGGTATTGAGTTGTTTGAATTCCTTATATATTCTGATTATTAATGCCTTGTCAGATGGATAGTTTGTAAATATTTTCTCCAATTCTTTAGATTTTCTCTTCATTGATTGTTATCTTTGCGGTGCAGAAGCTTTTTAGCTTGAGGTAATCCCATTTGTTCATTTTTGCTTTTCTTGCCTGTGTTTTGGGGGTCTTACCCAAAAAATCTTTGCCCAGAACAATGCCCTGAAGCATTTTCCCAATGTTTTTTTCTAGTAGTTTCATAGTTTCAGGTCTTAGATTTAAGTCTGTAATCCATTTTGATTTGATTTTTATATATGGTGAGAGATAGGTGTCTAGCTTCACTCTTCTGCATGTGGATATCCAGTTTTCCCAGCACCATTTATTAAACAGACTGTCTTTTCCCCAATGCAATGATATTAAGTACAAAAGAAATCCTTGTGTGGAAAAACTGAGCCATTTTGCAGACATTGTTGATGTGCGTGGATTGGGGGAAGGCTAGTGGCTCGGAAACTCAAATTTGAGAATTCTTAATGGCTTGTTATGACTTTCAAGTTCTCTATGTGTGAGAGTTAGTGAGACTAATGAGGGCTCATCTATTTGCACTTTAGCTTCTTGGGCTTTATGTGCCAACTTGAAGAAATAGAAAATCATTTGCATTTGCTCTTTTGATTGTTTTGGCAATCATGAATGTTTCAAAACAATAGCAACTATCATCTTTGGGGTACATAGAAACTGTGCAAATTGTGTTACATGCATCATCTCACTTAACCATTACAGATCCCTGTGAGGCCAATGCTGTTAGTCCACACATTATATGGATGAGAAAACAGAGGCCTTATCGTGTTAAGTATATCTTCCTAGACACATAAGCAGTAAAAAGGCAAGCTAAGGGTATTTGACCAGTATCTCCCTGGCTCATATATTTCTGTTTATATTATTGATTTGCTGGGGTAGCCACCTTTTCCAAAACCTATCAGATCCTTTTTCAAGTGCCAATTTAGCTTACCTCCTATGTGAATTGGCCTAACTTCTAAATGAGTGAGATTTGAATGACTAGCATTTTCTTTTATAGATTTTTTTTCTTGAAATAGTTGGGGTCAGCTTCCATAAGGGTGGTTTGGGCAGCTAAAAAGTAATAAAAGAATCAAATACAACTAGTCAAAAATTCCTTCTCCTTTACCTGAGAAAGCATCTTCTTCAATGGAAAGGTCAGTTTCTTGAGGGACTTGGGGATATCAGAAATAAGGGAGAATTATCTCCCTCACCCAGAGTGAAATTAAGGGTCAGTGGCTTAAAGTAGTAACATTCAATCCAATGCCTGAAATTGGTATTGTTCCTGTGACAAAGAGGAAGTCATCCCTCTCTTTCCTGTTTCTTAATTAGGACCTATGAAGGAAAATTACACAATTTAAATAAACAAATGAGGGGTAAGTTATAACATAGTGTTAGATTAGAGAGAGAAAGGCTTAGTTAATTTTACCACTATACAGCTTCATTAAATTCTCACCTTCTCTAATATTACCACCTTTATCCAAAATCCCATCTGTACCCCACAGCAAATTCCTAACTGGTTTCTTGGCCTCCAAGTCCCTATCTCCAGCCCTCTTCTCAATTGCAATTAGAGTGTTAATTTTAAGCACAAAATTAAGCATATTATTCCCCTGCATGAAATTCCGCAGTGGTTTCCAATCTCTCCTTTGACAAAGACCAAAATTCTTCACATAGAATTTTCATCAAGGCCCAGCAAAATCCATTGTTGGCTGGATCCTCAAGTAGAAGCTCTCATAGCACCCTGAACGTCTCTGTCATGACAGGTATTACTGTTGTAATCAAATACTTAACTGTCCGATTATTTGCCTCTCATAGATTGTCAGGTCCGTGAGGTCAGGAAGGCTGACAACCCCTGTGGCAATGCATAGTAACCCCTCTGTAAATATCTGATGCATGAGTGAGTCCAGGTGGAAGAAGCCTTGAGCGCCAGGTTAGAAATTTTAATCTTTTGAATATAAAAAGCCATTGAAGATTTCTGAACCTGGAAGTGGGCCTGCATAAAATTTTTCACCCATTTGCCCCAGAATATGGTTGAGGGAATGTAGCATCACCTGCCATTTAATACTCTGGATTTTTCCAGAGTATTTTGGGTACCTCAAGGATGAAAGCCCCGGAAATCAATAAAAGCCAGCTAGAAAAGCTCATGTTTTCCAGGGACATGCTTCAGAACCACTCTGATCCACACTTTCCTGGGGAGGAGGCATAAACTGGAGGCCAGAGGACTGTGTAGGCTCTGTGTTGCCTTCAGCTGCAGAAGATGCAAAATTTCTGACATTCAAGCTGCAGACCGTTGAGTATGAGCTGAGCCAAGAGCCATATTTCAGAGAGATTCAGGCAGCAGTGAAGTTAAATCTATGCAGAGTCTAAAATTTATTTCTAGAGATTGTGGTAATACATAACTAGTTGGCGGATTTGCATAAACATGTATTTATAGGTTGTCAATATAAATATAAAGGATGTGTGCACATGGGTCTTTCTCTCCCATTCATCTTCAGGGGTTTCTCGGGAGCTGAAGAATATGGCATTGCTTCTGTTTGCAGGAGTCAGGTTAGGAAAAAAAGAAAACAAACTGAATTCAGTCCAAAATGCAGTTTTATTTTCAAGGCCATCTGTGTGCAGACGTACCCCGGAGGCAATAAAAAGTTTCATTATTCTTCATTATTGTCCTGGAAAAGTACTCTGGCTTAATGAGGGAGACTCGATTGTGTAAATGAGAAGAAGCAACAATTTCTGGGGATGGTGAATTACCTTGATTTTGAAAAATAAATAAATTGTGCTCCTGACTAAACTTTACTGTGTTGATTCGACCCCTTATTTCTCTTATTTAATACTGATATTCTAATACCACAGAGCCCTGTATCTGGCTAAAACTTTTGCTTCTGTGTCTGAATTTATATTTCTATTTTACTAATTTCTGAAAGTTATATTTGGTTAGCTTGTGAAAAACTTGCTTATATATTTTTTCTTCATTTTGGGACTAATTTTTTAAGATAAGGCCAAGTCGTTAAATGAGCAAAGGGAGGAAGTTGTTTATGTGGCCTTGTGGGGAGCTCAAAAGCTTTGCCCTTCTTTAGGAATGAGATGACCCCACACGAACTTCTGCAAAGTTTTACTAAAGCACTGTAATTCCTATACCCTATGCCAGAGGATGTCCTTTGTTAACATTTTCTTTAATTTTGAGGCAGGACACACAATACTCAATTTCAACTTTGCAAAGGCACTTTTTTAAGTGTAGAGATTTTTATGAGTGCTTAGGTTTGCATTTCTGACATCATATTATAGCACAATGTTGATTTTATTTCTACATTTCTTGGACCATGTGACCAAGAAAAGTGAAGGCCCTATGGAACACTTCCTGCCCACAGGCCATCCATGTCTCCTGGGTTGCTCATGCACAGGTACCAAGTGGATCCTGCAGTGTTCTAAGTAGCAAAGAAGCCCTTGGTGGGAGGCCCATAGAGCAGTTACAAGGCAATGCACTATGAGACCTGCCTGCAAATGACCCGGAGGACCAGGAGCAGCTTCGCCAGCAAGCTCCTCTCTCTGCAGCACCCATGCAGGCTGTGAGACCTGGCTCCAGGCCTGCAGGGAAAGTCCAGATAAGGCTGGGGCAGCCCTGGCCATAAAGCTGCAGGCAAAAATGAAAGCCAGTGCAGAAATATTTTGGCTTTTTCATTCTTGAAATAGTTTCCAATCAAAAACTTCTTAAAGCCCATCATTTTATGTGTGAGATGGCGTAGCCAAGTGGAAAGAGTAGAAAATGTTGAGCCAAAATTGGTTCAAACCCTGGCTCTAAACAAAGCTAAACTTGCATAGCCAATCATGGCACTTGGAACATGCTACTCTCAATTGCCGTGACATCTCAATTGCAAAATGGGAGTACTAGTATGTACCTCCAGTGGTGGGATGAAGATTAATTATACATTGATTTATATAAAATATATATGTTAATGTATATATATATTATACACTGTAATGTATACATATGTATACACTCTCAGTATGATAACTGGCACAAATGCATGCTCAGTAAGTGTTACTGAAGTCAGAATTTGATTGAAGCAGACATTTGGCAGCCAAGAATGGTTTTCTGTGGATGGTATGGTAAGTGTAATTTCTTAGGTTTGTAGGCTTTGTCTTTTAAATTCTCTATGAAATGCCTGAATTGCAATAAAAAAAGCGATGTTATTTTAAGTTTTAATTTAAAATGAAATTTTATTATATTTAAACAAATAAACAAACAAACTTGGATTATGTTAATCCTTTGCTAAACCTTCCAATGCAGCTACGATGACAATACTAATCCTCTGGATTGAGATACAAACATATCTGTCACTTCCAAAAGTTTCCTCCACCCTCTTTATTTATTATTATTATTATTTGTTATAGAAACACTTAAGATCTACCTTCTTAACAAATCTTTAAATATACAATACGGCACTATTATATGCACTAAGCTGAATGGTAGATCTCTAGAACTCATATTCATCCTGTATAACTAAATCCTGGTACCCGTTGACTAGTATCTCCAATTTTCTCCTCCCCCCAGTCCCTGGCAACCACCATTCTGCTTCTGAGAGTCTGACTATCTTAGATCTCCCATATAAGTGAGATCATACAGTATTTGTCCTTCTGTGTCTGACATATTTTACTTAACGTAGTGTCCTCCAGGTTCACCTGTGTTGTTGCAAATGGCAGGTTTGCCTTATTTTTTATGCCAGAATAATATTCCCTGTGTGTATACACCACATTTTCTTTAGCCGTTTATCCATTCATAGGCATTAGGTTACTGCCATACCTTGGGCGTCGTGAACAATGCTACAGTGAACATGGGAATACAGATAGCTCTTCAAGATCCTGATTTCAATTCTTTTGGATATGTACACAGAAGTGGGATTGCTAGGTCATACAGTAGTTCTATTTTTAATTTTTTGAGGAACCCTCTTGCTGTTTTCCATAGTGGCTGCAACAATTTACATTCTCACCAACAGTGTACAGGGGTTCCCTTTTCTACATGTCCTTGCCAACATTTATCTTTTGACTTTTTTTTTCTCTTTTTCTGTTTTTTTTTAAACATCTGGGATGGCTAGAAATCCACTTTTTGATAATGGCCATCTTAACAGGTGCGAAGTAATGTCTCATTGTGGTTTCTATGTGTATTTCCTTGATAATTAGTGATGTTGAGCACATTTTCATATATATATCGGCCATTTTTATGTCTTCTTTGGAGAAATATCTATGCAGTTCCTTTGCCCACTTTTAATTTAGATTATTTGATTTTTTTCTATTGAGTTATTTGAGCTCCTTATATGTTTTGAATATTAACCTTTTATCAGATATATGGCTTACAAATATTTTCTCCCTTTCTGTAGGTTGCCTTCATTTTGTTGACGATATCCTTTGCTGTGAAGAAACTTGTTAATTTACCATAGTCCCACACACCCATTTTTGTTTTTGTTGCCTGTGCTTTTGGTATCATATCCAAGAACTCATTGGCAAGGCCAATGCCAAGAAGCTTTTTCCCTGTGTCTTCTTCTTCTATTATTATTATTATGCTACTACTATTCATATTATTGCTTCCCCTCTGCCTATCTTGACTTCGTTGGTCTAGCAGTTGAGCCAGAGAGCATTTATTCTTGCTGTTCTTTTAAACTTGATAATATTATAATACTAGTAGATGTTTCTTAAAACACGATCGGGCTTATTTTCATAAAATTTAACAGTTGAGTTCAACAAACATCTATTGAACCTTTCAAATGTGTCAGGACAGACCCCTCCATACACATAGACTAAGGAAGAGGCCCATTCATGGTGTGATTCCAAGGACACCAGAAATGCCCTGTCATTCTCTCCCCACTTTTCTTCTTCTGATGGCTGATGCTCAGAATGCAACCACTTATCCCTTATTTGTTTAGTTTACTCTCAGTCAAAATGTAAACCCTCCAGTGTGGCTGTTTTTTAATTCCAAAGCCCCTGTTCATAACGGAGGGACCTGAGAGCACTTGCCTGGAAGAGAGAGAGTGAGGGTCCTGATAACTGAAGGAGGAAGGGAGGGCCAGAGATCTAAGCTGAGGACATGAGGCCAAGTCAGTCCTTATCCAGCCTTTTTCAAGGGAAAGGCTGCAAAGCAACCATCCAAGAGCTGCGTAGCTGGATGAAATGATTATTTAACTGAGGACTGAGCGTGTGACCCACCTGGTGCCTTCCATAGCAAGTAAAATCTGTCTTGTCCCCGTTTGCTCCTCTGGGGTCACAGGAATCCCACCCAACCTGTAGCACTAACCCATCCCAGGAGGTGGCAGGATATATGGCTGTTTCCCCCGCTGCTGTCTTTGTGCACAAGTGGGATTCACATTCTCAATCTATGGGCTTCCCAGTATCAGCTCTGCTTGGACATTCTCCTGGGCACGAAGCCCGACAGAGACACGGAGTAAGAGCTGATGAGCCTGCGGCTTGTCATTGCTGGATTTGGTTGCCTGCCAGTCTAACAGCAGAGAGCTTCACCAGCACCCAACTGCCTTCAGCTTCATTTCCAAAGAGCAATGCTGAAAGGGATTGCCTCAGCGTCTCCTGGCAACAGCCAACTTATAAACATACACAATTAACCTCACCTGTCATCAGGGAAGAAATATGTTTAGATAGTTTAGAAATTCAATTTAATTTGGCAAGCCATGTACCAGGCCTAGCCTGCCTTCCATGGAGGAATCAGAGATGTATAAATAATGGCTCTTGCCATCAAGAAACTTGAAGACAGAGATTCAAACACAGAACCTGACCCTTAGTAGCATCTAAGAGAAGTCTAATTGAAAGATGCATTGATGTTGACTGTTTCTAATATGCAGCAGAATGAAACATTTATAGAAACAGGTGGAATTGGAGTGGAATAGAGAATGGAACAGCGTGGAATAGAGAATTCTATTCTCAATTGAAATAGAATCCACACAGAAAGGAAGGAGAAGCTGGTGCTCACCATATTGAGCATGAGAGGATGAGCTATTGCAGGGGAAGAGAACAGGCAGAGAAGGCCATCACCACAGCAGAGGACACAGCTAGTGCAGGATGGAGGCAGGAAGGCTGAATTATGTGCAGTCTGGTGTAGCTGGGGTCTGGTGTAGCAGGAGTCTGGTGAGTGGAAGGGATGAGGGTGGTGGCAGGGAGGTTGGGATCAGATTGTGCATTATGGAGAGCTTTGAGGCTCTGTTAAGGAACTTATTCTTGCAAGTAATTAGTGTTTGCCAAAGGTCACAAAATGCTCCCACTGCGTTTTGGGAAAGAAACTATGGCAGCTGGCTGGGAAGGAGCCATGCTGCAGGTCAGATGCCAGGGAAAAATAAGAGACAGTTTCCTACTGCCAAGACCCTGGTGGAACCCACTTAAAGGCAAACTGCAAGAGAAGAGGAGAAACATTTAAAGCTATGAGTTCTGAAAATAGTCTCTGTGTACATTGATAGTCTTTCCCTTGGAAAATGGATAACTGGTGAATTGTCTAAGCCTCAGGCTACACCCCAGTGAGTTCTGGCAAACAGAGAACCTTGGGACCACAGACAGGCTAAAAGTGCAACAGTCATGCGTCAGCGTGGTTCCCAGGAGCCTAGTGAGCACAGTGGGCTGAGCCCTGTGCTAGGAGAGTCACTGAGCCTTCTGGGGTGTTTCTCCCAGCAGACAGATCCACCCTGTCACCCAAAGGCCCTGCAGAAAGCTCAGGAGACTTGGCGTAAGGAAGCACCACATTCGCTGACTCATTCCTTCATCTGCTGCACAAATATTTGTGGAGTTCACCCCAATGATTAAATCCTTTTGACAAAGGGAAAGGCCTTTACAGTGCTCTTTATTAGTTATTGGATTTTCCATTTCTCAATGCGGGGGTGGAGAAGAAGATGCAATAAAGGCAAACAGTTTGAAATTGATTGTTTGCTTCTCTCCAGGGTAATTTCCTACCAACTGACAAAATACACAGACTTTGAGAAGAAGTCATGCACTTAGTGTAAAACCTTTTCCTTTGTATTTTAAATGTTTAAAAATCTCTTAAACCCTAATTTCCTTATTTTTAATATGAGAATAATAATGCTAACCTCATAAGGTAGCTGTGCTCAAGTTCACCACCTTATGACAGTAGAAAGCAGTATATGGCAGAGCTCTAGGGGGCACCTTTCACAAAGACTGCAATGTAAATGGTGTCTGCTGCAGCTGAGCAGTGCACAACCTGCACAACCATATGTGGCAGCCCTGGCTCTGAGAGAGGATCAAGGGAATGAAGGCTATGAAACTGCTTTTTAAACGGGCTGTTATAATCATTATAACTTTTTCCTAGGACATCCAGTGGAATGCCTAAGTCCCAACAGTGATACTCTACCTCTAACCAGTGACACGCCTGAGCAATGAGCAGCTTGAATTAAAGATAGGAGTATGCATAACAGCAACAAAGAACTTTATCACTGCAAATGGGTTATCTTATAAGCCATTTGACCTGCAGAGGGAAGCAAATTAGTAATCACAGAAAAATGGAGCAAATACTAACAACAGCAGATATATGTTGAGTGTTTACTTTCTTCCAGACATTCTTCTAAGCTTGTTACTTGTATCATCTCATTAAATCCTCACTTCCACTCTATTAGGTGGGTACTATTATAACCCCCACTTTACAGGAGGGAAAATGCTACACAAGGACATTAGGTATCAGACCGAGGTATCCTGGATTATATGTAAGAAGGAAGGGCTGAACCTAGGCAGTGATCTCAGCCACCTCCCTGGTCTCATCAGAAGATAAACCGTACTGTACCTTGGGGTTTCCTGTGCAGGGTCTGGGCAACAGCCACCCACCCATTTGGGGAAACAGACAATGCCAACAAATTGAGCACTGATGGGGTGTTGAGCACTGCCTAGGTGTTCTGTAAACTCTACGGGTCCAGGAGGAGAGCGAGGAAATATGACAAGCCTTCTGCCCTTCAGGAGTTTGCACTCTATCTGGGACAATGCAAAAACAAAACCAAAAACAAAACAGGAGACAATCAGAAAAGCACTTTCAATCATGTGATACAGGTGACCATCCCTAATCCGAAAATCCCAAACCCAAAATGTATGGATGTGATGCTCAAAGGAGCATTTTGGATTTTGGATGTTCAGATTAATGATGCCAAATGGGTACAATGCAAATATTCCAAAATCCAAAAACATTCAAAACCCAAAACATTTCTGATTCCAAACATTTGGGGTGAGGGATACTCAACCTGAACTATGAAACTGGGTATTTAGCAAAGGAAAATAATTTTCTAAAAGTGTTTCTGAAGGGCCTGGAGCCTAATTAGGGTTTTGAAGGAAAAATTTGAAAGGAAGTGGTAGCTGGAGGTGGCTTTCTCCAAATCGCTCTCTCTTGGTGTGGGGTCAGGGTGGGGTGTAGGTGAGTCATTGAGGAAGAATCGGTCCTGGTTGTTATGACAGAGATACTACTTGTAAAAATTATTAGGAGGGAAAAACAAATAATCTGGATATGGTGGCAGCAGTTCCCTCCATAAGCTGATATTCATTTTTCTCTGTTTTTTATTGTTACCTTGATGAAGGATATGAGTTTTTTACATTGTCACAAAACAAATAGGACCACGACTGATGTTTCATTGCATATATACACACACCCCTCATTTTATGTACTTTTAATATTTCTGTTAGATTTTGGCAGGTACAAAGTCTCCCCCGCATTTGGAATGTTGTGATATTACTCTGGAAAGTGACAGGCCCCACCACTTTCCTTCATCCCAATAACATGCTCATGGCTGAAGCCAAAACTGTGAGTGTCATAAAAATCAAGTGAACATTCGGAGTTGACAAAGGAGCAAGACACTGGGTCCAATAAGCCAGAAAAGGAATATAAACATGTCCAAAAATCATGAGTGCAAAGATTGGTGACAGAGGCTAGGACATCGAGCCAGAAATGGGAGCTGCAAAAAGATTGAACAGCAGCTGGTGGCGAGAGGACAGGAAAATGTCCCAGCTCCTTCCCAGGAGCAGGTGTTAGTATATAAAACCTGCAGAGGTTTGATTTTTGGAGTGCTAAGTACAGATAAAGAGCCAGAGAAAGGACAGGTGAGTATATTCCAGCTGAGCGGGAAGCACGAACCAATGAGCACAAGAAATTTGTTGGGCGTGCATTTGTCCAAAACACTTTTTTAAAGCCTTTGCTTCGCACTTTTACAGCTCCTTCAATCTGAAATAGTCCAGCCCTTTGGGGAAACTCTGGATGTTTTTCAAGGCTCAGAGGCCACTTTAGGAAAAGAAGGGAGGATTGAGTTGGTTTCCTGTGCTGGCCGTTGCCCCTGTTCCCTCCCTAAACCACCCCCACCTGGCTCGGGAGCTCCTGCAGTAAGACTATTCCACCCGCCACCCTTCCTCACCCGCCGTCATATAGCTCTTCCTCACCTTCCCAGGAAACAGCAGCTCCTGGTTCCCTGTCCCTCTCTCCAACGCTACTCCTGCCTTGATTGTTGGCGATTTCAATATCCACGTAGACAATCCTTCCCACACTGGGGCCTCTCAGTTACTTGACGCCATCGGTGATCTGCTCCTCCGCTCCCGGAGCCCCCTCCGCTGGCCATACACCAGTCCTTGTTAACAGTGAAGACACGTGACCCCTCCCCCAATCTTAATTTTGGACGTTTTCGTTCTGCACATCTTTGTGCTTCCCTCCTGATAGTACTCTCCTGTCTGTCACCACAACCTGTGACCCCGTCAATACGTACAGCCTTTTGATCTCACCTCTTGCCTGGTTGTCTTTCCCTCTGCACCCAGCTTGGAGACGGCGGTTCTTCATTATTATAACCTGTCCCTTTCCCGTCTCTCCTGCCAACAGTCCAACTCTTCCTGCTGGAACTAGGGGGAAGCCAGGCCTCCATCTCCCTTCCCCCCAATCCAGGGCTATCACCCAAACCTGGGCTGTGGCTGGTGAAAGATACACAGCTCTTCTGACTGATCTCCCTTAAAATTCAGGTTCACGAATGATTAATTCATGACCAGTGTGCGAAGCCTGGTAGTCCTTCTATTTTCCAAGTCCACTTAGTCTCCCACGCTGCTAAAAAGCTATTTTGTGCCTTCCTCTCTTCTAACACCTCTAACAACTCCTTGCCCATACTTGCTCTTGGCTTATTACTCTGCTTCTTAATTCACCAAGGAAAGAGAAAAAAACATAAGAAATAGTTCACAAGCTCCTATCTTCACACCTGCATTTATACCCATATACTCTGCCTTCCTTCTAGTTACTGCACATATATATCCATGCACTTCCTGAGGCACAACATAAAATGTAAGCCAAATTATGTCACTTTTCTGCTCAAAATTCTTCAATATCTTTATACCTTTCTCACTTAGGATCCCCCCCAAAAAAAAAAAGAAATGTCAAAACCCTTAAGCATGATTTTTCCATCCTTCATACTGCTTCCTACCTCTGCAGATTCATTTGCCCCTTACTCTTTCTGTCTGCAGGCCCCCTGGCCTCCTTCTATTCCTGGAACTCTGCATGCACACGTCTACCTCAGGACCTTTGCACTTGCTTCTTTACTTGAAATGCTCACCCCCGATATCCTAAATTCTCCCTCCTTCACTTGCTATAGGTCTTTGTTCAGATGTTAACTTACCAGAGAGGCATTTCTTAACTTGGTATTCTTTAACCCTATTTCTCACCTTTATTTTCTCGAAAGGTGGCACAAGGATTTTTGTGTTATCTCCTCACACTTGGGAGCAAACTCTTTGCAAGCCAGATTTTGTCTATTTTATTCACTTCTGTTCACAAAAGTGCCTAGTATAGTGTCTGACATTTGGTAGGTGCTCAAGTAATATCTGTTGAACTAATAAATTAATCTGGTTTGCAACTTCAGCCATCACATAAGATTTTTTTCCAATAAAGGGTGCTGCTCCTTAAGAAAAAAATAAAGTCTAAAAACCACTGCTTTAGATTACAGAAGCTATTGCTTGGACAAATTGAGTCCATCGCTTTGAAACATTTTGGAATAATAGCTCTATTTTGGGCATTTTGTACTCTAAACTTGGCAGTGACAGGATTAAATTCCAAATAGAGGCCCTGATTTTCAGGAGTAAGCAATTGTCTCTCTCCCTTCCCCATTTCTGTTTGTAAAAGATCCTCCTCTGAGGCACAATCTGTAAGTTCCCACAGTGGGCTGAGACACGGCGATAAGGGCCTCCCCAGGCAGCACTCTCCATGTGACAAGATTACAGGGTGGTATTTCGTACATCATGACTGGACCCACAAAATGAGTGCCTTAAAATAAATGATCCTGGGGCTGGAGCCTCTCATGAAGCACTTTCAGGGTAGTCTCTGCCTGATTATTTCGAAGCCAGACTGACTGTCCTTTGTTGATTCACCCTGCCAAAGCCAAGGCAAAGCTGTTTGGAGATGATAAAGCTGGAGAGATGCATTAGCTACTCATGGGGCCTTATTTTATTTCTTAAAATATTCGTTGAGCACTGACTTTATAAAGCATTCATTTCTACCTACTAGAATATAAGCTGCATGCACATAGAAACTTAATGGGTTTGGGCCACTGCTTGCTCACAAGCTTCCGTAACAGTGCCTATCCTAGTGTCAGTACTCAAAATTGGTACTTGGATAAATAAATGAATATGTAGAACTTATACATTTATTATGCACGTATTTGTTTATTAGCTACCATGTGTCATGCACAGACAGATACAAAAAGGAAAAAAATCCATTGTTCAACTTGGAGAGGCCAATGATTTAGGCTCCCTGATGGGTAGAAACAAAACATGAACCTTACCCTTGGGGCTCTCAATTAAATGTCGGATGAGGACAGACATGCAGACAACTACCTATAAAACAAAGCAGAATGAAATAACGGCAAACAACTTTATAAGAAAGGTAGGAGCACAAGGGAAAGAACAATTAAGTCTGACTTGCGGCAGGGGTACGTAGTCAGAGAATGTGTCTCTGAAAGGACAGTGGGAGCTGAGACTTGAAGAACAAGGAAGGCAGAGAGAATAGCAAAAAGAATTGGGATGATCCTTCCCTTGCACCTTCCTCTAAAACAACAGGCTAAGTGAATGTCAGGGATACTCTCTGCAATACAGGAGCATTAAAAAAAAAAAAAATCTAATCCATTGTGGACTAATACTTTTGATAAATACAGTAAAAATGTCCAGACAATGTCAACCTCTTCATTACAGAAGGGTGTCTAAATGGTTGCTCTCACTTTCTGTACTTACCTCATTGTGGACCAATAATAACTTCGAGAGGCACTGATCTAGGAGCAAGTTGAGAGCATCCAAGGAAAAATTGGGCAGCATTACTGTATGATTTAGAAGCAAGTAAACGTTGTCAGATTCCAGAGGCAAGCACAAGGCCGAACCAGGCTCAGCAACAGACAACAGCTGACTCACAGCCCAAGGTGTCATGCTGTGAAGGGCAACCCCAAACCCTTACGCCCATGGTTTTCATCTCCAGCAATTGTGAATTCTATGGAGAAGATGAGGCTACTGTAGAATTAGGGATTATGTGAGACCTTTAACACTATTAATTTGGTCTGTTCCCAGTAATCTGTTTGAAGAAACTAGCAGAAGTGTTCAGCTTTGATCTGTGCCTGAGTTGTAGAGCAGCTATTGGCAGAAGTCCTACAAGGAAGGAATATGTAATTTTTCTGGGTCAGGAAACTTGAAGATCTCACAGAAAGGGGTTTTACTGCATAAATGATACACACTTGTACAGTGGAATTGCTATTTTCAATATGATCATTTTTTAGAGACTTTTTCAATGACTCAAAGTTAAGCCCATATTTAAGTTAAATGAGATAGACCTGCCAAGACTTCAGAAGCAAAAGCATACACTGGCTGGTGTGGTCTGCCAATTACTTTATAAACCCACTGTGTCACATTTTTCCTAAGATCATAAGAGAGAAAGATTGTATCAGCAGGGGTTTCTCTCCCTTCAGAACTCAGATGGAGGTAAAAGGAGTAAGTCAAGGAGAAAACCCTGTGAACTCTTCTATTCAACATTGTACTAGTGGTCCTAGTCAGTGCTTGAAGTTAACAAAAAGAAATAAGAGTATGAAAACTGGGCTAAAAGGAGATAAAACATATTATGTACAGGAAATATGATTGTCTATGTTGACAATGAAAGATAATCTACAGATTCATTATTTGAATTATTTAGAGACTAGCAAATTTGCTGGATACCAAATCAGTATAAGAATGAATCATATTCTACAGGCCAATAATATTTAGTAATTTTAACTTTTGAAAATGCACACTTTTATATTAGACACAACAAAGAAAAGCCTGTAAATATCTAGGAATAAATCTTTAAAAAGATATGCAAGATCCTTATGGAGAATATTATAAAATTTTATTGAAAGACTGTTGAAGAAACAGTGAAAGTTAAAAGATATACACAGTGTCCCTGGAAAAGAAGACTCAATATTTTAAACTTGCCAATTCTTCCCAAATATATGTAAAGATTCAATGCAATTGCAATGAAAATCCATACAAGCTTTCATATGGAACTTGACAAACTGACTCTAAAATAAATACGAAAGAGCAAAGGGTAACATCCTGGCCACTCGAAGAACAAAGTGAATGACTTGCCCTACCAGATAGAAAGCCTTGTTAAAAAAATTTTATTCTTTTTAGGAAGAAAGAAATAGCTGTAGAAATTAAGAAAAAAAATAGTACTGGTTTGGGATAGAATAAAAGGTTATAAATTTGTTTCATGAAAAAGTTGGAATGGCATGTCGATGAACAAATGAGAGATAGTTCAAATAGATGCTGGAGTATTTGGTTATCTATATGGAAAAATAATTGAAATTTGATCCCTACCTCATGCTACATCCAGAATCAGTTTCAAGGTAACTAAATCCTTAATTGTAAAAGATTTAGAAAATAGTGTCAGGGA
The DNA here is from genome assembly GCA_004363605.1 of Indri indri. NCBI lineage: Eukaryota > Metazoa > Chordata > Mammalia > Primates > Indriidae > Indri > Indri indri. The sequence goes on from RJWJ010000503.1 coordinate 136,529, forward strand.
ATTCCATTATGATTTTGTGGTAAAAAAGAATTTTTTAAAACAAAAATTTATCTAAAATAAAGGAAATACTGATTAGGTTTATCTAAGGTTAAAAATATGCTTTTATTCATCAAAAGATGCCATAAAGGGAGTAAAAAGGCCTCAAACTAGAAGATATAACTGGCAAAGGTTAATATCCAGGTTATATAAGTAACTTCCACATATTAATAAGCGAAAGATGTTTAAAACAACAAAAAATGAACAAAGGACACGAATGGACATTTCACAGTAGAGGAAACACAAAATCACACAAAAATGTGAAAAGACCCTCAAGGATTTTCATTAATCAGGCAAAAGGCAATTAAAATCCCCATGAGATACCATTTCAAATCTAGCAAATTTACAAAATTAAGAAGTTGGTCAAGGCCAGGCACGGTGGCTCACACCTGTAATCCTAGCACTCTGGGAGGCCGTGGCGGGTGGATCATTTGAGCTCAGGAGTTAGAGACCAGTCTGAGCAAGAGTGAGACCCTGTCTCTACTAAAAATAGAAAGAAATTAGCTGGACAACTAAAAATATACAGAAAAAATTAGCCGGGCATGGCGGAGCATGCCTGTAGTCCCAGCTACCTGGGAGGCTGAGGCAGGAGGATCCCTTGAGCCCAGGACTTTGAGGTTGCTATGAGCTAGGCTGGTGCCACAGCACTGTAACCCAGGCAACAGAGCGAGACTCTGTCTCAAAAAAAAAAAAAAAAAAAAAAAAAGTCAAAAATCCAGAACAATTTAAACAGTAAAATAAATAAAATAGTATTGGGTTATAACCCACAGTATAAATATTCACAAGTCCATACCGATATAAATAAATGATTGGATAAAATAATAAACAGGGAGAAAGGATAAATCTTTCATCCAAAAGAATTCCAAATAAATTACTTAGATACTCCACCCCAAAGGAGGGGGAACATAATCCCCCACACCTAAAGTGTGGGTTGTGCAGAGTGGCTTCCTTCCACAATGCACAGTATGGCAAGGGAAGAAAAAAGAATAACTTTACAGTGGAGAAATCTGACCAACACTACTGCAGACAGGCGATCATAGTCAACATCGACAGTCATAAATCATGCTGAAAGTAGGTATTCCTGATGTGATGCAATGAAATGGAACTTTACCTCTGTTATCCTCTCCCAAAAAATCTATCACCCCAGTCTAATCCTGAGAAAACATCAAAAAAATTCCAATAGAAGGCCATCCTATAAACTACCTAGCCCGCATTTCTGAACACTGTCAAGATCAGCAAACTACAGCCTATGGTGCAGATCCAGCCTACCATCTGCTTTTATTGGAATTCAGGCACACCCATTCATTTGCACGTTGTCCATGGCTACTTTTGCTCTGCAATGGCAGAGCAGAGTAGTCATGACAGAGACCACATGTCTTGCAAAGCCAAAAATTATTTACTATTTGGTTCTTTACAGAGAAATTTCACCAACCCCTTTTGTCTTCAAAGTCATCAAGGACATACTTCCGATTTCTCTGACTTTGCCTTATGCTATATCACTCTGACTCAAGCCCAAGAAAACTCCCTGCTTTTATAGGCTCATGTGCTTAGACTGGGTCCACAGGGATAATCGAGAATAATCTCCCTATTTTAAAGCCTATAACCTTAATTCTATCTGCAAAATCCCTTTTGTGTGTAACAGAACAAATTCATAGGCCCCAGAGATGTGAGGATGAGTGTCTTTGGAGGGTCATTCTGCCTACCCCAGAAACTTATCAGGAAAGCACTCACCTAGGGCTAGCATGACCAGTCCACCACGCGGGGGACACTGTGCCCCTGTTCAGGGCCCGGCAGACATGGCTGATGCATCCTGGCTCTTTCTCCTTTGATCTCATGCAGCCTAGAATCCTTCACTCCCGGTAGTAAGTACCAATTCAGTGAAACGCATTTTTTTATCCCTACTTAGGGCACATCACAGGGTTGAGGAAAGCCACAGAGGCAGAAGTTGAGAAATATTAACGTTTAGCTATGCAACCTTATGCAAATCACTTAACATTGCTAAGCCTCGGTTTCTTCCTCTGAATAGTAGAGATAATGTTATTCACCTTAACCTTCTTCACAGGACCATGAGAGACACGAGAAGGGGGAAATAAAGAATATTTATGGAGGCTGACTACATGTCGGGCATTGTACCTGGTTCCTGGCATTCATCTCCTTGAATCCTGACACCGGTTTTGTAGCATGAGGACTGCTGTGCCTATTTAACAAGAGAAGAGGACACAGCTCAAAGAGATTAAGGAACTCATTGAAAGTGACACATCTAGTAAGTGGCAGAGCAGGAGTTCAATCTCGCATCTGTCTCAAAGTGGGACCCCTTTTCTGGACATGTCAACTTCCTGGGATGCATCACACATTCAAGAAAGAGGTTCTGATGATGGAAAGCCTAGAGCCACCCCACCTCCCCAGTGTCAAGCGGGGCCAGAGCCACTGTGTCTGCCCCTCAACCCCGTCACCTTCCCAAGTATCTTAGAACCAGGTTCCCTGGAGCCAGTGGTAGCACCTCAATCCCTTCAGTCATTGCACCCACCAAGGACAACAGAGACCAACTCGATTCAACAAACGTTCTGGTCTCACTTCACAATCAGTATCGGAATGTCTAGTTCTCAACATTAACCTCCTCTCTGCTCCTAAATTTTCATTTATTTAGATTTTTCTGACCCTACCTTCTCACCCCATCCCTACACACCAAGACCACTTGTCTCCCCTTAACATTCTTTCCTCTCCAACCCCAGCCCCGCTCAGCCAGCTCTCCTGCTCAATCCTGAAAGCTCTTCCCGATCTCAGTTTACCAACGGGGAGGGTGACTACAATTATTGTTGACACTCCCATGATCATTTATTATGTGCTGACTGTGCACATTATTGTCTTTAGTCTAATTTAAACCTCGTAACAACTCTCTAACAGATACTATCATGCTCATTTATATATGAGAAAACCGAAGAACAACAAAGATAAATAATTTGCCCAAGTCACATGGTTAATAAAGTGCTCAGTCCAAATTCAAGCCACTGCCCAAGGTCAGAAGTGCTCAGCTCGGGCCTCTGACGATTTTGCTTTTTAAGAAAAGTTTATCCTGCAAACTCTGATGTCTTTTCATTGTTGGAAAGACTCAAATGCAGCCAAGGGTTCCTGAGTGAGAGCGGGGCATGGCGCATGGAGGATAATCCCTGGAAGACTAGGGATTTCATAGAATCCAGCAGAATCACGAATGGGCAAGGTCTGTTTCATCTCTTGGCCCTTCTCCTCCTTTTCCGCCTCCTCTTTGGAGGCCTCTAGCTCACTGGGGTCCAATTAAGCCTGCCTGCAAATCCCTGTTCTGCCACCTAGTAATTTCCATGAATGTTCTTAATTTCTCTACGTTCCAGAGTCATCTTCTGTAAGACTGAGATAAAAGTGTGCATACCTCACAGCAGCAGCTCTCAAAGTGTGGTCCAGGAGCAGCAGGACTTGGGACCTTGTTAAAATGCTGATTCTCAGGCCCCACCCCCAAACCTACTGAATCAGAAACTCTGGTGGTGGGTCCCAGCAACCTGCATTCACAAGCCCTCCGGGTGACTCCATTGCTTACTAAAGGTTGAGAACCACTATCTATGGGGCTATTGTGAGCATTAAATGAGGTTATAACTATGAAATGCTAAGCCTGGCACCCAAACCCAGAAACTCTGAGAGATCAGGCTAATCCTGATTCTTGTACAAACAGGACAGTGAATTGATGAGTCACTAACACTTTAGAGTGAACTAGTTTAAAGTATTTCCTAGGAAATTGTGGTACCTACAAAGCAACATGATTTAGTAGACTTCTTTTTCTCATTGTTTTAAAAACACATACGGCAGAATTGGGGCTCAAAGAGGTGAGCATTTTCCCCAAGGTTATCTGGATAGAAAGACAGAAATAGAATCCAGACTATTGACTCTGCAGTTGGTTCATTTTCCAGCCCTCACACTCCTGTTTAGCATTAAGTACCGGCACCTAATGGGAGCAGACTTAATCAAGAGCTTATCAAGGCCCTGCAGGGACTGGGGCTGCGCTAGGGACCGAGGCTGGCTCTGTGCTGGGAATCTGAAGCTCAGAAGCCCCAAGTCTCCTGCCTGGGGACCCGACTAATTGTTCTGCCCTACTTGCTAATGAAGGCATGAAAATGTAACCCTGATCTGCAAGAAGGCATTCCTCTCTTATGCCTGCTAAAAATAAAAGAATCACTGTAACCAAAACTCACACGAAGGCCGATTTAAACAGATCTAGCTATGTCACTCCCCATGATGTGTTTACTGTATTGACAGAAAATACTTTCAGGTAAAGTCAACCTGGTCTGTCGTTAGTCTGAACTGAGAAAAATGTCCTGATACAGCGTCACTGTGTCAGAAAGACAGGACGTGTGCAATGATGATTCTTACAGTCATCGTAGGGTTAAGATACTTTTACACTATATTTGGGACCAGGCAACGCCCTAGATTTAGGGCCTGGGGTCTCACGTGAAACATAGAATTATTCCCTGAGACAGTTGCCATGTCTGACAACAGCTGAGAGAAAGGTCTGTGAGGACTGGGGTCGGGGCACAGGCCAGAAAGGGTGGAACCTTCTCTTAGCCTTGTCTGCATCCACACAAAGGCCTCTGAGAGGGCTGTGTCCGAGGCCTCGTGGGGTTGGGAGCAGGGCCAATCTGAGCAGGAGCCTGGAAAGTGTCCCAGAGAGACGGTCCAGCAGGAGAGGATGTGCGAGGTGAAGAGCCGCATCTGCCAGGCAGCCTGGGGCAAGTTAAAAGCCCTGGATTGTGTGATTCAGTTTGCTTTGTGCACCTTGTCATGTGTGTCTGTCTCCTTAAAGCTTTCCCTTTGGTGTAGCCTGGTCCTCGGAGAGTCCCAGCCCACCTCAATGTTCTGGCAAGAATCAGGAGCAGACTGTACCTGTGCAGTATTCCAGAGGCTTCCAGGAGGGCTGCAGGGTCAGAACAGCCCTTGGGGGAGAGGAACCTCAAGAAGAAAGGGCCTTAGCAGTGAAGCTCTGAGTGGAATTTTATTTAGGGAAGTGGGCTCCTTACAATAGTGAAACCTCTAAATCTGGTGAGCAGAACAAATCCTAGTATGTATATGGATTCTAATCCTTAGGTTTTTTAAAACATAATTTAATTTCTAAAAATATAGACCAGACATTTCCTTACATACTGTCCCGAAGTAACAGATCAGAGGAGACACCCTCCCTAAATCTGTTATGGGAAAATTTCCGCAGATCAACGGGGTCATTCTGTCTAGAAGCTGCCCTGTCTCCTCCCAGGCGAGGATCTGTGGGGAGCAGGGGGAGGTTTCCTGTTGACACCCTGTGGCTCCTCCCCAGGTGTCAAGTAACCAGTGTGGCTCACGAGTAGGGGAAGGTAGCCAAGATCTTCCCAAATTTTTTAGCCCTTGGACTTTGTTCACTTTCTAAGTCTTTTCACACTTGAGAAGAGGTCGGGGAGCTTCGTGCTTTGGCGTCCCTGGTCAAAGGAGGCTTCGGCTGAAGCAGAAGGGATTTTGCTGCTGACACGTGAGGCGCCAGCTTGAGCCGCTGCACCCCCAGTCTGAAACCGAGGCCCAGGATGGGGCGTGAGGCCAGAGCAGGTGAGCAGAACGTCCTCCGTCCTCTCTATAAAGGAAAGACAGAAGGACAGAAGTCAGGAAAACGGGGGGCTGGAGCACAGGACAGAATAAGGACAAATGCAGTGAGGAGCTGCAGCTGGTAGCCAGCCCAGCCCCTCCCACCAGCACCTCCGCCCAGCTACACTGGCCAAGCCTCAGTGGCTAAACCAAGGAGGCCCCTGTCCTCTGCAGGAAGCCTTCACTCTCACTCCCTTAGGTAGGATCCAGCCACTGCCTCTCCATGGCCTTGTCTGCCCATAACTCTGCGGCAGGCAGTCCCAAGCCACCCAGCCTGCGTGTGTGTCCATCTCGGCAGCCCTGCTCCCTGCCTTGACCAGGTCTGCCCAGTGCGGCCCCTGCCTTTGCCAGCAGGAACTCCTCCCAAAGACCTAGTCCAAGTACCTTCTTCAGCTACCAATTCCTGAGCAGTAAGGTTCAAAGGTGCACTGTTTCCAATTCCGTTTATGTTCTGATAGAGCAGAGAATGTGCTGAGTCAGGAGTCTCGTCAAGGCCAGTTGTGTGACATTATACAAGTCATATAACCTCCTGCAAGCTTCAGTGTCCACACTGGAAAATGGGAGAATTAATAATAAACGCCCTACCTACAGGGCTGTTGTGAGGATCACTTAGGGAACCTGTGTGAAAATGCCTACCTGTGTCTGGCACATGCAAAGAGCATCTTTGGCTGAAAAAAGAATATCTTTTTCCTTGTCTGGCAGGGGAGACAACCTTGATTCTGTAAGCAATGTACTTTTCACAACTATCTGAAAAATATTACCTTCAAAAGCTTAGCCCCAGATTACAGTTTAGGTTCTGGCATTTTCATTTTGAGAAGTAACATTAAATGCTCTGGTTCAAACAGATCCTTCTGAGGAATTCCTGGTTAGACTGCTGCCTGGGGACACACAGCAGTGGGTCATGGGGCCAGAATTTGTATCCACACTTTGCTTCTCACCACACCCATGTTCTCAAAGTGTGTGCTGAGGAACATCTGCACCAGAGTCACCTGGGAAGCTCACAAAACATGCAGATCCCAAAAAGAAGTGAAAACAAGGTCTCGAAGAGACATTTATGCCCCCGTGTTCTTAGCATGTATACACCCATGTTCATAGCTACATCATACACAGTAGCCAAAGGGTGGAAGCAATGCAAGTGTCCACTGATGGATGAATGGATAAATAAAATGAGATATACACATGCAATAGAATGGTATTCAGTCTTAAAAAGGGAGGAAATTCAGATGCATGCTACAACATGGATGAGCCTGGAGGACATTATGTTAAGTGTAATAAGAAGGACACAGAAGGACAAATACTGCATGATTCCACTTATACGAGGCACCTGGAGGAATCAAATTCATAGAAACAGAAAATAGAATCGTGGTTGTCAGGGGCTAGGGGTAGCAGGGATGGGAGTTAGTGTCTAAGGGGTACAAAGATTCAGTTATGCAAGATGAAAAGAGTTCTGGAGATTGATGGTGGTGATGGTCACACAACATCATGCCGTGAACTTCATGCCACTGAATTGAACACTTAAAGATGATTAAGATAGTAAAATTTGTTAGGTGTATTAGACCACAATTAAAAATAATACTTTTTTTAAAAAAACAAAAGAAAATGCAGATTCCTCAACCCATTCTGGATGCTCAAAAGCAGAGTTTCCAGTAGTAGATTGAGGAATGCTTTTAATACCTTCTGTGTGTGATTCTGACGCACCCTTAAATGTGAGCGCTACTGCTCTGCAATGTGGCTCATAAATAGCCTGGAAAATGATGACACATGTGCCAATGCAGAGGCTGGACCACATCAGAAACTTTCACAGAAAAATAAATAAATAAGGTTCTGTTGTTTTCACGCTAACCGGAATAATGTGATTCACTTTTCCTTTGCTTGGATTAGATAAACTACTAGGTGCCTTTCAGCCCTAACATTTGGCAGCTAACTGATGGGTCTAGCATTTTCTTGGCACTCATGCTGGCTCTCTCATCATGCTGGAACAGAACCACTGCCTGGGGGTAATGAGCTCCTGCCTGGCTCTTTGTGCTAATTAAAACTGCTTTGCCAAACAAGCGCTCAAGAGGAGAGAAGCACGTGACTGCTCTGGGGGGGTCTCCTCCAAGGTGCTGCCACCCACACAGCGTGTCTCAGCCTCTCTTGACTCAGCCCGGCCACTCGGTCTTCCAGCCCCACCTTCTCCAACACCCCCAGAACTCTGGCTGCAGAAAGGAGAACAGGTTAGGCAGGGTAGGCAAGAGTAGACGAGGTGACCAGTAAAAATGCCTTACAGAGGTGCACATAAGGTTGTCATGGCTTGGATGGGGTGTGGCTGGTGAGAAGAAAGAGAAGTAAGTGGATTTGAGACATGCTGAGAAATTAAACGGAGTCCTTTCCTGGCCGGACAGCGGATCCGGCAGAGCAGAGCTGTGTTGGGAATGGCCTGCTTTTCCTAGAGGTCATAAATATTTCCAGCAGACTAACTGTGGGCCATAGGGGGAAGAAAGAGCTAGAAAGGCACTATCTTGGGTCCTACTCAACAGGGCCACTAGGGGAGTGAAGGGACCCCAGCAGCAAGAAGCCAGAGGGGATGTTGACATTCTCAAAGGCTGAGGAGGGCACATATGATTTCCTGGAAGAGAGGTACATTGCCCAAGCCAAGGAATCAACTGGGGAGAGGTGCTCAGAAAAGGGGCCTCCAAAAATTCCATGAAATTTTCTTGCAAAATTTTTATCTTGTGATATAGAAACCTCTTTAAACCCACAATTTTGAAGGGTTTCCTTCAACCTTATCACTCCTCCTTCATGCAAACCTTCCTGAAGAAGGGTCAGAAGTTGGTTAAGACTGGAAGTCGGGAAGAAGAGAAACACAGGGTACAGAAATTGAGAAGAACCAAGTGCCACCTCCCTGATGTAGGCTGTAGACTTGAATCAAGTCCTAGATAAGAGAAGAGAGAAGAGTTAATAGTAAGTCATGTTAAATTTTCATGATTACATAGGCCTGGGCAATTTAATGTTTGAATTAAGACTGGGAGTGACTACAGTGACTTCTACCACAAGTCAGAAAAAGTCATGGGACTTGTGCACCCAAGGGCCAAGAAAGACTGCCTTCTCCTGTTGAATAAAATGTAAAGAAATTATAAGAGGCAAAGTTAAAGAATTTAAATTTTTGTTGACATTGCAAAGGGAAACTTTTGTAATATTTTAAACTGGAAAGTGATCTAAAAAATGTATATTTTATAAAGATCACTGGATGGTATATGAAGAATATATGATATGGGTGAGAGCAGAAGCAGAGAGATCTTTGGGATGCTGGTACAGCAGCCTCATTGGGGACTTTGGTGCCTTTGGAAAGAAGCCGTAGCCATGGAGAGGGTAAGAAATTACCAAGTGTGAGATACATATCTAATTACTAATAGGTTAAACATAGGTGCTATGGTTTGAATGTCTCCTCCAAAACTCATGTTGAAACTTAATCCTCAATGTGGCAGTATTGAGAGGTGGGGCCTTTAAGAAGTGACTGGATCATGAGGGCCCTGCCTTCAACAGTGGATTGATCCATTCATGGATTAATGGATTAATGGATGATCATGAGAGTAGAGCTGATGGCTTTATAAGAAGAGGAAGAGAGACCTGGGCTAGCACGTGAGCATGCTCAGCCTCTCACCACGTGATGCCTTGTATTGCTTCAGGACTCAGCAGAGAGTTCCCACTCGCAAGGAGACTCTCACCAGATGCAATTCCTTGACCTTGGACTTCGCAGCCTCCAAACTGTAGAAATAAATTCCTTTTCTTTATAAGTTACCCAGTTTCAGGTATTCTATTATGAGTAACAGAAAACAGACTGATATAATAGGATAAAAGGGAAAGTAATCAAGGATTACTCCCAGATATATGAGCAGAGCAACTGAGTAAATGGTGGGACCATTTGTTTTTATTGCAATAATCAACAGAAGGAGAGAGTGGATCAAGAGATAAGTTTTATACTCGTTAAGTTTACAATGTCTTGTTAAACATCTAAGTCAAATGTGCTGTTGGGTATGGGTCAAACGTCATAGCTGGGTACATAAATTTGATTTTTTTTATCTTATCCGTATTATTTAAATACATGAGACTGGATGGGAATGGAAAGAATGAGGAGAGAAAGAAGTCAGATAAGGAAGTAGCAGAAAGGATAAGAAGGAGGGCCATGATCGGGTGGAAAACCAGGAGAATATGTCATCGCAGAAGGCTGGAGAAGGAGGGAGTGTTCAGCCCACTCAGCTGCTACCAAGAAGCTAAAGGAAAACATGAACAGTGTAGCATCCACACTTGGCTTTAGCTTTGGCAAGTTGAGAGTCATTCATGACCTTGAAAGTACAATTTTAGTGAATCAATAGGAATAAAAGAATGAATGAAGAGAGTTGAGGGTGGAATAAGAGGTGAGGAAATGGAAAGAGTAAGAATAGACAACTCTTTTGAGTAGTTTTGTTGGCTAAAAGGATAAGGGTTCGCTGGTTAAAGGGGGCTCATTTTTAATGCATGAAGATATACAAATGGAAAAAATCCGGTAGAGAGGAGATAATTGCAGGAGTTATGTATTCAAGGAGGTGATGGGATCCAGGATATCAGTGGGAAAGTCATGAATAGGATCAGGACCACCTCTTCCATTAAGAAAGTCAGAAATGTGTGCATAAAAATCGAAGTCAGTGTTTGGATTTAATGGCAGTCATTACCCAACAGCAACTATCTTCTGAATAGCACGGTTGTGCACAGTAACAGCAAAGGAAGGTTTGGGTGAATCGTGGGAGAGGAAGGCAGATTGGCATGGCATGAGGTGTGAGTGAGAATAAGAAAATGGGGACAATGAATGCAGATAATTCTTTAACGAGGGTGTCTATGAACGGAGAAGGAAAGATTGCATCCTAACAGGCTGGCAAAGTAGACTCATGGGCGAGGTTGTTTTTAAGGACCATTGTTTTGTGTTAAGACAGAAAAGCATGGGCATGTTGAAATGTTGAGGAAAAGATCCAGCTAAAGAAGGAAAGGCTGAATATACAGGAGATAATCTAAGGGTAAGTTTTCCATGAGTGTAAGGGTTTGAACTGCAGAACAGCAGTGGAGGCATCGGTCCCAGAGAGTAGAAGGCACACTTCTACTGCAACAAATATACAAGGGAAAGGGTGCAACGAATGCAGATGGGGTTTCAAATTTGATGTACAGAAATTGTAGGATTTCCCTTTACAATGATTCCAATTTCCTTTGTGAAGTAGAAGGAAAGGCACAGTGAGGCGAAAGGAAAGTAGAGACTTGAAAAGTTGCATTTTACCGTTCCAGTTAGCTACCGAGTAAGTACTTGCAAAACAAAAAACACAAGGAAAGCGAGAAGGAGCGAAGGAGGAAGGGACAGAGGACTGAAGAGTAGAAACTTGTGGATTTCCTCTGACATCTTTTATGCCCTGGATGGGACACTCAATGTTGTTCACCAAGGGGGAGTCTGTTATAAAATGTTGAAGACCAGTTCGTGCTGTCAGGAAGGATAGTCTTGTTAGAATATCACAACATTGTAGTAATGGAAGAGGCCTCAGAGATTTCTTAGTCCAATACCTTCACGTGCAGATAAGAAAATTTACTCCCAGATTGGAGAAGTCACACAGATTGTTGACAGAAGAATCAAAGTAATAACATGTCTGCAACACACCTGCTATACTGGACACCAGCCTCATAGTCAAGCCCTACATAGAAGGCAGGGAGTCATTTAAGGCCAACAAGAAGCTGACTGAAGTGAATTGTTGACAGTTAGGATGGACCACCTGCCTGTGCCTGGCTCAGCTCCTGGCCATTCCAAGGGGCTTCCCTCAAATTCAGGCAGGAATTCATCAAGCCACCTCTGCTTTTCTCTGCAAAAGGTCCTGCCTCGCTGTTGGGTTCAAGAATATCCTACAGTGATTTAGCAGAATGAGGAAAACCATCAGACTGGGATTCTAGAGCTCCTTCATTTAATGGGCTTAACCCCATGATGATGAAGAAGTAGCTGTTGTCTAACGTGGAAGCCCGGGTTCTCTTCCTTATTTCTCCACTCCTTTGGTGGGTGATGTCAGCCAAATCAGACTTCTCTGTGCTAATATATTACCATATCCAGCTGCACACTGTATGGTTTGTGCTTCCAGAACACCTCAAAGGAATGCTTTCAAAGTTGGGGCTTGCTAGTATTCTCAGTATGGACGGAAAAGTCCTAAAGTCACCATGCTTTGATGTTTCTCCTCACCACATCTTTAATTCCCACATCTTAAAGGCTCCAGTCTCACTTTACAGATGGAAGAATTAAACAAGGTGACACATGGACCAGGAACACCAAAACATCTCTGTAGTACCCCTGAGGATGCTTACAATACAAAAGGGTTTTAGGCTGGGCATACAATGGGGTTCATTCTTTCACATAATGATACAAAATCACTTTGGAACAAAATAAAATAAAATTGTGTTCATGAGTTTTTCGGGATTTGCCATTTCCTTTTCATTTAGCATAATTTAAGTAACCCAGGCTTCCATCAGTCACCATGGAAGATAGTGTCTCAATAGCCATAATGTTTGAATATGGATTCAGCATGTCCAAGAACAAAGTCTCATCATTGTCTCAGGGAAGCTCTCAGACAAAGGGCAAAGCCTGGACCATTGTTACCAGAGCCTAATGGGGATTCCATCTCTCTGGGAGGATGGAATATTTACTACCTTGTATATAATGATAATAATGGCCACAATTATTGTCCTGGAGAATGGAAGGCCTAGAATATGGGACCAAAAAAGGGACAATGGAAAACTAATATATCATTAACATGCCTTTGGGGAAGCTACTTTGGCAACCGCAAATGCATTATCTAGCACCAATTTGAAGATAAGAATCGACTTAATTAATTTTAAATGGCTTTGCACATTGACAAAGCCAAGTACTGCAAGAAATGGGAACCTGATTCAAACATATTCTGTAGGAAGAACCATTAAGCATAGAAGACAGAGCTGGGAATGCTCAACTTGCTACCCTTGTCAGTGAGTTTAGGATGGTTTTTACTTCCACAATCCTTTAACAATTAAGTGTAATAAGTATGAAAAGCAGAGGTGGTTTCAAAAGACCTCGGTTCAAATTTTGACTCTCTGATTCATTACTTGGGCAACTTGAACAGGTTACTAAACATGTCTAAAGCTTCAGTCTATAATTTATGGAATATTTCCACAGTCACCATTAAGATATGATATCAGATTCTCCAAATCCCTTCCCTGAAATTCTCTTCATTTATCATCCCTATGCTTGTGAGGCACCCTGGCTTCTTTCATTATCTGTTCAATTGTCTGATCTGATCCCATAGTACCTATTCTAATGCCTGTGAGCATGTGGGGAATGATTAATGGGCCCGTCACAAAGCTACCTGTTTGTCCGGGCTGTGCACCCAACTGTGGAACTTGAATGAAGTATAAGCCTCCATCTCTGGTCTCTGGGGATTTTCAGCAGTCTCAAGAGATGAAATATACAGACCCATGGAAGGTTAAATGTCACACAGGGCCATCTGCACTTCATGTCCTGTGAATGACACACATATTAGTGTTGCAAAGATCAGAGCAAGAGATGAACAAAGAAGAAGCTTCCTAAAGAGAAGGGCTAGTCCTGAAAGATGAATACAATTCAGATTATTCCCAGATTACTTAGACCCAGGGGACAAAATAAAATAATAGAAAGCTATATTTATACCTCCAGCCCAGAGCCCAACAGGTTGGAAGAGCCTAATTCTTCCAAAGGGGTTCCATGTCCACTGAACTTCTAAAAACCATTCCGAGCCTCCCCCATCACCAAAGAAAGACAAGGATACCTGAGCTGCTGGTTGGATCTATTCTTGAGAAAGAGGCCTTGTACTAGGCCAGTGCATGCCAATACACCCACCCTCCAGAAATCACATCCAATGAGCTTATTCGGAATTAATTTTGTACTCCTTTGCACCAAGGTCTGAGTCCTGGAAGCTTTCTCACCAGCAAACCTAGGACTTCCAGGGCCAAGAAGTCAATTCAAGCCTATACTGGAGATAGTTCTTAAGCATTTATGTTCAGCAAGAAGTAGTTGATGAATAAAAAATTTATTAAGACTTGGTCTCTGCCCTTAAAGAGCTCATAGACCAGCAGCATGAATCAGACGAGTATACCAAAACTACTCTAAAAGATCAAACGAGTTAAGTTACATGAGGGATGGGCACACATGCTGTAGAAGCTCAGTGAAGGAAGCAATCGCATCTTACAGACCACGAGAGGTTTCTTGTAGAAGTGGAGGTGACATCTCTGGTTCTGTTCCCTTATCTATAAAAATGGAGTTAATGTTCATACCTATCTCATGGCATCTTTATGGGCATCAAATAAGTTATTCCATGTTAAAAACTAGCAATAGCTCCTGGCACATAGTAACCGCTCATTAACTGTTAGCTACTTTTTGCTACTAACTTAGAATGGCCTTGGAGGATACGTAGTATCTTATAAATGGAAATGAGGAGAGGGACGATACAATTCATAATCAAAGCAAAGGTAACGTCTATATTCACTCAATTGCTCATTTCATAACCAGGGAGAAAGGAATCAGAGATTGGATGGCAGGAAAGTCAAGGATGTGCCTAGGAAGCAGGATGCATACTGTTGGGAGTAAAACAAAACTTCACAGAGAACAGTGGAAGATGAGGCATAAAAGCAGGCATTTGCACACAGTCTTGGCCCCTGCCCAAGCTTTCGTTATAAGTATTAAGTTAATCATCCACATTGCCTTAATCTGGCAAGTGAGTGGCATCACCACTTGGCTATTAGACTGAAATGGTGTTTAGAGCACCAAATTGCAAGTTTTCAGCAAGGTGAGGCAAAGTTATTGATTAGTGCTTTTTTTGGTGTTTGTGTCTCCTAGGTTGGACAAATATTAGCTGGATTTGTCTGAGAACCCTTGCATCAGCCTCACTCAGCAGGATAAGGATAAGGCTGACTGGGCAACTCAAGTGCCAGGGAAATGTTGTTGAGAAGATATACATTAGCCATGAGTAGAGATGCATAGCACTTAAAACCAAGTGCAAAATTCCTTTTTGGCAAACTTTCCTTTACTGGAGAAAAACTGTAAACACAAGACAAAGCAGCCTCCCAGAGCAGTCAAGAGCCAATGAGTGACCAGAGGTCAAGCGGGTGAGTTGAATGTCAGTGCCCTCAGGGAAGACCTGGGGGTAGAAGATGTCAGAAAAGTTGGGAAGGGCTGCAACAATGATAAAAGGCTCCACATAGATGAAATATAGACAGGTCGAGAAAGACCAGGAAGGCAAAAAATCTTAACAGCTGAGTCCATTCATCGATATTCATTAATGAATATCGATTGAGCATCTGCCGTGTGCCAGGTACTGTCCTGGGCATTATAACAGCAAGCATGGCAAAGTCCCTGTCTTCATGGAGCTTACATATAAGTAGATGAGACAGAAAACAAATGAAAAGAAAAATAAATATATAACACAGTGTCACACAATGAATAGTACAAATGGAAATAAAGTTAGGTTGAGGGAATAGAGGCTATTGAGTGATCAGGGTGGATGTATTAGTCTGCTAGGACTGCTATCACAAAATCCCACAGACTAGGTGGCTTAAACAGCAGAAATTCATTTTCTGAAAGTCCCGAAGGCTGGAAGTACAACATCAAAGGTCTCTTCTAAGGCCTCTCTCTTTGGCTTGTAGATAGCCAGCTTCTTACCACATCCACACATAGCCTTTTGTCTGTATATAGTATCCCTTGTGTCTCTTTGCATGTCCAAACTTCCCCTTCTTATAAAGACATCAGTCATATCATATTGGGGCCACCCTAACAGCCTCATTTTTTTGTTTTGTTTTGGTTTGGTTTTAATTGACCCATAGAAATTGTACATA
This sequence comes from Indri indri, assembly GCA_004363605.1. Lineage (NCBI taxonomy): Eukaryota > Metazoa > Chordata > Mammalia > Primates > Indriidae > Indri > Indri indri. The sequence continues at coordinate 152,075 of RJWJ010000503.1, forward strand.
TTTGTGTGTTACAGTGTAGATGTTTGGATACATATACTGCAGCCTTATTTTCACTTAATTACCTCTTTAAAGACCCCATGTCCAAATACAGTCACATTCTGAAGTGCAGGAAAGTAGAGCTTCAACATATACGCGGGGGACACAATTCAATTCATAGCAGGTGGGTCTTTCTGATAAAGAGGCATTTGAACAGAGACCTAGATGCTGTGATGGATTAATCCAGGAAGGTATTTAGGGCAAGAGAGAATGGTTAGAACAAACCGTGGTCATCATGTTCTAGAAACAGCAAATGAAGTGGGCACGGCTGGAAAAAGTGAACAGAGACTAGCAGGAGATGACAGTGGAGAGGTAGCTAGGGGAGGAATCATGTAAGGCTTAAGTCAGGATTCTGCATTAAGTCAGGATTTTGAAATTTCAGGAGAGAAGGATTTGGAGGGTTTTCAGTAGGCCAGTGACATATTCTGATTTACATTCTAAAATAATTATCCTGGCTTCTAAGTGGAAAATAGACTTCAAGGAGCCTGAGTGTAACTAGGGAGACCAGTTAGAAGGCTATTGTGATTGCCAAGGAAAAGGATATGGTGGCTTGGACGAGGGGTTACAGGGAAGTAGTGGTATTTCTATTCTACAAGGTCTCCCAGTCTCCAGGGTAGGGGATAGAGTTAGCTGTGCCACAAGACAGAGTGATAAGTGAACTCATCATCTTTCCCTTCAAGGAGAGAAGGCCAAGTCAGGGGCTGACTATAGACTTAATCACAGAGTTAAAATACAGACATTTTGCAAAAGACTAGAATCTTAAAGAAACTACTCCACTCAATTATCTAAAGGCTCACTGCTACGGACTGAATATTTGTGTGCTTCCAAAATTAATATGCTGAAACCCTAATCTCCAATGTGATAGAATTTGTAGGCGAGGCCTTTGGGAGGTGATTACGTTGTGAAGGTGGAGCCCTGTGACTAGAATTAGCACTCTGGTAAGAAGATACATGAAAGAAATGATCCCTCCCTTCCTGCCTTGTGAGGAAACAGCAAGACGGTCTTCTGTAGATCAGGAAGAGAGCCCTCACCAGACACCAAATCTGCCACCACCTTGATCTTGGACTTCCCAGCCTCTGAAATGGTAAGAAATAAATGCTAATTGTTTAAACCACCCAGACTATGCTATTTTTGTTATAGCAGCCCAAACTGACTGAGACACCCATCAACCTTACACTGTTAATGGTGGGACAGACAAGGAGTGAGTACCAGCCTTTTCACCGATTTATGGCAAGTCTTGAGATTTAAAATCCTAGCTAAATAACAATTTTTACAATCAACTCTCAATTAGTCACACTATTGGAACAGAAAGGTTGTGGATAATCCAAACACCTTGTATTTATTGATATTGCATTAAGTAGACTTCCCCATTTCATTGAATGCATTTCTCTCTCTTGACCTATTTTGTTTATGTCAATATGTCAAAATTGTCACTCAAGCATAGGGAACAGTAAATATCTCTTGCCGGTAAGTAATTAAACCTGAATAACTCTCCTGACACAGTTCCAACATTCAGAGTCCTTTAGACACAATAATCAGTATAACTTGCAGTTGGGTGGGACTTTCTAGTTTTCAAAGAAGTTAACAACTGTTTTTCCTATGCGCTATTCAGACCTTTTAGAGGGATTCCTAGTACCCTGTCCTGTTATTCCTATTAATGGGATTCCTATTAGGAGTAAAATTCTTGGCCTTTCTGGAGGAGTATTTATCTCTTTGGTGAGTGTCATTTTCCCTGCCTGGAGGGAGTTAGTATTTATTAACAAATGGTACCTGTTTGTGGTCTCGCTGTCTCTCCTGCTCTTCAGGCTCTGAAATCCTTCCCTAATTCACCACCAGTTAGTTGAGCAGGCATCTGCTTTTCAGTGTCTCCCTCTGATAGGGTGTCCAAGATCTTGAGTGGGAATGGTATAGGGAAGGTAATTTGCAGGAAGCATGATACCAGCCACAGGCTGGGTACACCAATCCATCTTCCCCAGTAGTAGAGCTGATATTCAAATTTCCATGTATCTGTTTTCTATCTCTTTCCTGATTGGTATCCAATGCCAAAGGGCAATGACCTTGAAACTTGGGATTGCTGGTCAGATAATGTGATGAAAGATCATCAAAATCCAATCAAAAATATTAAAAATTTTAGTATCCAGAAAACATTTGGCCCTGACAACTAAGAAAAAAAGAAGAAAATAATTAGAATTGGGTCATATTAGAAGACCTTTTGGATTACATTAGAAGATGTTAATGTCTTGGCCAAAAAGTACAAAATCTCACCTGGGTAAGGATGATTTATTTAAGTTTCCAGAATTAAGTAGTGTCCACTTAATTTCAAAGAATAAGGGCTGTGTGACCAACTCCCTTAAATTATGGAGGTTTTGTTATAGATATAAGTAAAGCCCAGGATTAGATTTTGTTGCCAACAAAACTCCTGTCAGTTTGGGGCCAAAATTGTTTGTTGTGTGACCTCAAATGGCTGGAAAAAGTACTTCTCAAATTAGCTTATGGTGATGTAATTGTTTAATTAGTGGGCACACATCTTTTAACAAAGATGACCTGGAACTAAGTATGTGTATGTATAAGAAAATCACTTTTTTTTAACATTGGAACATGCAGATTCCTGGGTGCCACCCCAAACCTACTTGAGTCAGAATCTCAGAGGGTGGAGTCCAGGAATCTAGTTCTAACAAGTTGCCCAGGCGATTCTTAAGCATATTTTAGTTTGGGAACTACTGTTTCACACAATCAGGATAGATGATTTTTTTAAAAAATTAATGTATGATGTCATAAAAGTATAAACATTATGTATCCAGGACTGAACTGAAGGTTTTGAAGCCAGAATGGCTTTCTTTTCACCCATGGTGACATCGTAGGCATTTTATATACGTCCCCTGCAGCTACCCCTCAGCCTGCAGGGAACCTCCAGGTTCTGCCTCCTGTCTTCCTTTTTAGACATATTGACATTGTTTGGTACCTTCAGTTTCTATTTTCATTGTTAGTATTCTTCGTTTCTCTGCCCCTTATATTTATGATCAGATGGACTTCCTACATGGCTCTGTTCTCAGCTTCTCCCTCTACTGTCCTCTCCACAGTGGCTTTCAGCACTGCCCTGGCTCCAATCTCCACAGCCCAAGAGAGGATGTCTCAGTAGACCCCTACATCTAGCCCAGGTTCCCAGAGGCACTCTTGCTGGAAAGGGCATTTGCACAGGATAATCTTTGGTGTAGCCACTATGCTCTGCCCTCTAGGAGGCGCTGTGATCCTGTAGCACGGCATGAATACACTGTGAGGCCTCAGTTAGCCAAAGGGCAGCCCCAGCTTCACTGGAACTTGCTGGAATGGAGAAACACAGCCTCCACCCCAGAACTAGGAAATCAGATCTGCATCTTCACAAGATCTCCAGGTGATCTATATTTTTTCTTGAAATGTTAATGAATCTAAAGAGTCCACGCTGAATCTTCCAAATATCAGCAAGATCCTCAGATCAAATACAAAAGGTATTGATGTGCATTAGAATCACCTGAAGCTCTCATGAAAAATGCTGATTCTCGGAAGCCTACCTTGGAGATTCTGACTCAGTACATGTGGAATCTACACTTTTACAACCACTGCTAGCCAATGATTCTGATGGGACAGAAACACTGGACGAGGGAACAAGGAAAAAGGAAGAACCCAAAGGTCACAGCTTGCCCCTTTGGTTCAAACTGGAACCAAGCCTAAGACTCTAACATTGTACCTTATGCTCTAGGATAAGATGGCTAGTCCAAGACTTTGTCTAAGGAACATGAAACCCTCCATGAGCCCTCTCTTCACATGAGTTATTTATATAATTTCAAAATGAAGTTTTATTGTTTTAAACCCAGTAACAAAGATTACAGAATCTTTATCTTGCGACAGTGTACATGTATCTATATTTGGTGTTGTATATATTTGCCCAGAAATACATCTATGTGATTGATGTTCAAGTCCACAAATGCTAAAAAGCTGAGAAATGTTTAGTTTTCTCACTTTGTTTTCCTAGCCTCTGTGTATACACCAGCATGTCTAGCTTTATTTGTGGTGGGAAACCAACTTGTCTCTTCAGTGCTACACTGATGGATTAGGGATTGAATTACTACTTCCAAATGAATTGTAGGACATAAAAAATGGATGCTTTGAATCATGTTGAGATAACTACACAGATAAATTAAACCAAGTATCAGAATTCTGTAAATATTAAGAATAAATATCTATTTGTGCTTAGATTGTTTGGGAAGGAGAGGGCAAACAAGCATGTTCTGCTTATTTCTGGAGCAACTAAGTGTGAACATGCTCAGCTGTGCTTATTAATAGGCCAAGATACAGTTGAAGAAGCTTTGAGTAGCAAGGGATGAATTTAGAGAATGCCTTTGTAAAAAGTAATCATGTTAAACACAAAGTGTGTGGACAGTGCTTCTGAGTAGATGATAGACAAATTATTTTTAACACCCATATTGAGGTACAATTTATATTCCATTAAAATTCACCTGTGTAAGGGTACAATTCAATAATTTGTAGAGAAGTTACTTGGTTGTGTAACCATCACCAAAATCCAGTTTTGGAACATTTCATAAGTCCATAAAGTCCCTTGTGCCTATTTACAGTTAATCCCTATTCCCACTCCCAACTCTGGCTACTAATCTAAAGCAAACTATTTGTTAAATACTCTTATTGGGAAAATGATACTACTGTTTTCTCTTAGGTTCCATTGGCTCAGTCATTATGGAGGGGAATGTTAGAAAAAACTGCAGGATAGCATTCTATCTACAAAAATAATCAGGGTGCTTACACCAAGAATACACTAAATATGCTGAGAATAACAAATTTGGCAATCTTTAAGTTTAGTGGTTATATTTAAACCTAAAACAGAATCCATGGGCCGGGAGCCAATCTTGGCAGGAATCACAAGGCCTGAAAAGACATTTACTAGTAATTAAAACCCAGATGGGGTGTGAGCAGTTTGATAAATTTACCTGGAAGCAGCCTGGGCTCTGGTGAAGTTTGTAACCTATTTCAAGCACTTCTGAAAAACGTTGAGAAGAATAAAATGAGTCCTTAAACTCCTGTTTTGGAACAGGAAAAATACATTTTTGCAATGATTTTGTGTGCCTCTATACAATGTTTATGCTGTTGGTTTACACAGATGCTTGATTTTTTCAACATTTATTCACTTGACAACTATTTGAGCACTTACCAAGTGATAGGCACTGGGGTAGAGTGATTAATAAAATAGACGCTTTTCCTGCCTTCATGGAGCTTACAGTCTGACTTTCTGCAATTTGAAGAGCTCATGCAGATCAGTAAGAGAATCACACACTACAAGTTAAGGCAACGTGTCAGCATGTGCAGCTGGCCAGCAGTTAACAGGTCTATATTTCATTGATCTACAAGCTTCTTTCATGTTATGCATTGAGACTTTGGGAAGGAAGGATATATTTTGCATGTGTGACAGATCTGGATCTTTGGGAACCTGAGGGTGGACTACAGCAGGGAGAATAATGACCCTCTCAAATATGTCCACGTTCAAACCTGTGGTATGTTACCTCACATGGCAAAAGGAAATTTGCAACTGTAACTAAGATTACAAACCTTGAGGATGGGGAGATGACCCTAGATTCTCCGAGTGAGCCCAATCTAATCATGCGAGTTCTTAAAAGCAGAGAACCTTTCCTGGCTGCAGGAAGAGGGAGATAAGATCATGGACAAAGGGTCAGAGAGATGAAAGGTGAGGGTTCAGCTGGCGGTTGCAGACTTTGAAGATGGAGGAAGGGGTCCAAGCCAAGGAATCTGGGCAGCCTGTAGAAGCTAGAAAAGGTGAGAAAACAGATTACCCCAGGGCACCCCTAGAAAGGGCACGCGGTGCGGCCAACACCTTGACTTTAGTCCAATCAGATCCACTTTGGACTTACAAGCTACAAAACCATAAGGTAATAAATATGTTGTTAAGCCCACTAAGTTTGTGGGGATTTTTCATGGCAGCCATAGAAAACTAATGCATTGTATCAGGCAACTTAAAAACATCTCCAAAACCAATTTTCCTTATCTATAAAACGAGGTTAATGGCACTGATAGAATTATCACAAGGATTTGATGTGACAACAGTGAAATGTTTAGCACTATGACCAGTGCCTAACGACTACTTAGGAGTAGGCTCAAAATTGTATTCTATTCCAAGAGCTTTTAAAAAGAGGCAGAGGAAATATTTCTCACCAAGAGTCAGAAGGCCCAGACTCTGGTCCAGAGCCTGGTACCAATAAGACGTATGTAAGTTTCGGCAACTCATGTCTCCTCTCTGGGCTGCAATTTTTCCAAATGAGGAATTTGAGCTAGAAGATATATTTCTAAGGGCACTTCCTGCTCTGACATGGATGAGTAATACAAATGAAAAGCCATAAAACTTTTGCATTCAAGCGTGAAGAAGTAAGAGATTATTATAACAAGGATTCAATTTGATATTCAGAATTTTAAAAGGCCCTCTGCGGAAGGGGAAGGCTTGAACTGGCTGGCTGCTTCCACTGCCGTTGCCCCTAGTCTAAAAGAGAAAACAGTGGACACTCTGCAATTTCCACCCCCCAAAATCTCCAGACCCCACCGCACCCGTGTGCACATTCCCCTAGAATTAAGATCCCAGGCAAACCCCTGGAAGGCCTTCACATAATAATCCCTGGAGTTAGTTCAGGCATTCATCAAGATGTTTGGAGCATAACAAAGAAATAAAAGGCCCTTTTCTAGTGCTATCTGGAAGCACCTGCCAAACTGCAGAAGACCTTTAACTATTTTCTGTTGAATAATTTTAAGTGTCCCTAGAGGAAAGTTGTTGGAGAAAGCGATGAATCAATGAGAAGGAGTCTAGAATTTGAACTTGATAGAAAAGCTGTGTCCATGGTGGGTTCCTGGAATATTTCTGTTCGGCTTCTTTAAGGACAAATAGGGACTTTTTCCTTGCCGGGTTGTATCAATCCCAAAGTCTGAAGCCCTGGTCAGGTCTGAGCAGAAATGAGAGCTTCCCACTGGAGACCAGGCTGTGCTGGGACCTTATAATCTTACCTGGACAACGGAGGGGTTTGGGTTGCCTTTGGAATATGCTCTGGCTTCTGGAGTGGGGTCCTCCAGTAGTGATGGTGCCAGCAGAGCCTGGCAGGGAGACCCCCCTCTTGGGGACTGAGCTGCAGCGAACAGCTGCTCTGTTGGACAGCACAGGGGACTGGACTTTTCCTTCTCCCACTTTCCTGACTTTCCTTCCTCTCCCCTCCTGTCTCCAGAAAGTCCTGGGCTGGGATATTCTCATCAGGGTTCCCTCAGACCATCAGGCAATTCAGCTGTTTAGTTTAGAGCTTTGCTCTTTCCTTGGATTAGAAATACTTAACTTTTAGCTCTCTTTGCTTCTCGTCTTGGGAAAACAAAACTAAACAAAAAACAACTTGAGTTTTTAAATAAAATCACATGAAAGCTGGAAGGAAAGGGGTGCCTTGCTCTTTTACATAATTCTTGGAAATATAAATTCATAAAATTATTCAATAAGGCAAACTGATAAAATCTTGGACTATACAGCCATTCTATTTATCGTCTGGAGTCATAGGGGTGGACTTAGGAGACACCAGCAGAAGAACTACAAAATCCTAAGCGGCAATAAATAATTTATATTTTAAGCCCTAAATTTGGGTTTTTTGTTATGTGGCTATAGATAACTGATATAGTAGTTATCAATGTTCCTTTTGTAAACTCCACTGAGTCTCAGCTGTGCTACAGCGTAACAACACTTGTCATAAAAACAGAGATTAAAATAGTGAGACTGAGTGGGCCAGGCCATTTGGTCATTTACTGCCACTGCCCCAAGCCAGGAGGGCGAATGCCCTTCCAGAGCTCCTTCTTGCTCAAACATTAGAGAATCTTTAAAGGGATCATTATCTTAAAGACTCTCTTACCCTGTAGGGAGTCATATGTTAAGTCTTTTTGATTCTTAAGCAGAGAAAAAAAAATATTTAATAATAATAATACTAAAACTAGATAGCATTTCTTGATCACTTGCAATGTGGTAGAACTGGAATAAGCATTATTATCATCCTCATTTTACAGATGGAGAAACCGGAGCCTCAGAGAAGTCAGGCGACTTGCCCAAGCTCACACAGCCTGCAAATAGCAGAGCCAGGCTTCAGACTCAGATTTGTCTGATAATAAAGCCCTTATTCTTAGCCACAATACAACACTCCCTCTCAAACTGTATACTAATTTTCCTTTATTTTCCTGAACAATCCATTCAGATGGGAAATTAATCACTTAAATTTCTGACTTTCAGTTTTGTCATGTATAAAATTGATGTCATGACCGTGTTCATCTCACAGGGTTTTGATGGAGGTTAAGTGAGATGGTAATTGAAAGCCCTTAGACACAGCGCCTGGCCTGCCATCCACGGCGAGTGGTAACTAACTATAGGGGTAGTGATGGCAGCAGCGATGGCCACAGTGGTACCAGCAGCATCATTAATCTCAAAGGAAATGAGAACTCGCTGGTCTGGTTGCATCATTTACTGAGGGAAGATCGTGTTTCAGTCCTTGACTTGGATCTACGCACTGTCCCTCATATGTGCTTGATGCTTTGCACTGTAAATCAGCAAGACCCACACTTCAGCTTTTGAGAAGGAGGAGACAGAGAGGCACCAAGAATCATTCCCACTACAGTTAATGAATCTGCAGTTCTTTGCTTACCTGGGCCCTTGCGAGTTGCTGCAGGATTTACACTTAAGGTTCCTGTTTGCCTGAGATGGAAATGGTGCCACGTGCAGAGCTAAAGCGGGCCATCACTGGGCTCCGAAATGTCATTTTGGCTCTCACCTGCTCCACCTACTCACTGCCTCCCATCTTTCCGTTTATGCCACTCAGATGATGAACAGCCAGATGAGAAGATAATTGGGTTTTGTTTCAGAGATTAGAACGTGCACATTGTCGCCTAGCTTTTAAACATGGGAAAATTTCTTAACAGGAGATGGAAGCCTAGAAGCCTTTGCTTCTAGGCAGTTGCTAAGAGGCACACGGTGCTTCCATAGGCCTGCTCTGGAGATAAATCCCGTGCATTTTAAACGCCATCAAGTTTGCTCTGCAGCAGATGATTCAACTGTCATCATCAGGATAGCTTTCAGCTGTCTGACACTCTCCCTCCCCCAAAATACACAAGGCCTTTGGGAAACTGAGGGATTCAATTTATTTCCAAAAACACCACACTCCTTTTATCATCCACCTACTGCTCTTCATTCAGAAAATGCAGGGAGGGCTTCTGTCAATCTATTGGCACCCAGATGTCTATGGAATCTAAATAAAATTGGCTTTAATCTCTAGTCCTCATCCTGGGAAGGTTCAGTTTCCTTCCCAAGGCACCTGTGAATTCTCAGGAGCTAACATTCCCATGTCATCTCTTGCTTTCATTTCCTTGTCCTTCTGAACTTCGCACAGGGCTCTCAGATACCTCTTGCTTTTTCCACTCCCTGTTTTCTTCTTTCCTACCCACTGACTCAAATAGAATATCACTGCTTTTCCCCGATTTCCTCAACATTGAATTCTTGAGAAATTCGGGTGTAGTGAAATTTTCTTAAACAGCTGGGCTGGGAGTAGGAGGAGATCACGTACAAGACAGATGATAAACTTAAGACAGAAAAATTAAAACCTTCATGTTCTTCAAAAATCCTTTTGCTAAACCTTTCTTAGAGGATTTTTCAATAGTCATACTTATGTCTAATGGTTTCCTACCTATTACAAAAGATAGTCTCCCTTTGGGGGGACCATACACAACCCCAAATTCCCATCAATGTCTTATGTGAGAAAATCAAATTTTCTCTTGGTCTCAGCTCTTTCCTTCCTCCTTAACCCAGAGGGTCCAAAATCAGACTTGTGCATCCAGATTTCTGTCTAAACAAAGGCATTTCTCCTACGAAGAAGAAAGCTAATGTAGCAAGTTTTGGTCAATACTTTCTAAGGGAAGCTGTGTTATGGAATAGAAGAAGCCATGAACCAAGGAATAAGGAGACCTAGGTTTGAATCCGTCTCTGCTGTTTCCTAATTCTTTGACTTTGAAAAAAAATAACTTTATCTTTCTGAGCTTCTCTCTTCCTTGGAAAAAAATGTGTCTAATGAATGCCTCACAGGACTCATATTAGGGCAAACAAGGGAGTAAATACGGAAACTAAATCACCATGCAAGTGTGAGTGTGACATAGAAACGATGGTTACATGCTAGGTGGTTTGAGTGACACGGAGCAACTATTAAGCAATCTTGCCCCTGCTCTCAGAAGCTCACACTTCACTTGATGAGAACAGGAGATACAAGGGACCAGGAGGCTGCAGGAGGGTGATATCCCTGCAGGCTGGGAGAAGCAAAGCAGGCTTCCCAGAGGGAAGGACAGAGGCTCAAGCAGGCTTGAAGGGTATGATGAGGGGAGCAGCAAGGCCATATCAGGCAAGGGGGAAGATGGGAAGGTGGGACGAAATTTCCAGTTGTCAGGAGACAAACTCGAGGTCTATGTATGTCTCCTTAAACTAGAGACTCAATGACTTCCTTTGAGATCTGACGAAACCTCTGCTTCCTGTACACAGAATATTTTGTACACCATTTTAGGAAGCTCACTGACTCTCTTACTCCAGGTAAAAATCCCTCGGTTTCAGAGCTTTATTCTCCTATTTCCAGCCTTGACTCTCATATTTCCCTCTTTGGATCCAAAATTTTCCAACCGTACGATGTGTCTACATTGATTTTTCATGGATTCTTTCTATGTGTGGGAGATCCTGCAGTTTGACATAGCACAGGAAATGAGACTACTACTCTTGCGCAAGTTTGGAACTAATTAAGAGAGGAAGGAAAAGAAGCCAGGTAGATGAACATCAAAATATCATCTTTATTAGTGAGCAGGGATGTTTTGGATAATGTGGCTTAGAATTGTGGCAACAATGAAACTCCTAATACTCCTTGTCCCCAAGTTAGACCTTGGGCCAGCACACTGGAGGAAAATACTGAGCCTACAGAGAACACAGGATTAATGAGGACCACAGTCGTGCACTTCTTAAGAAGAGAGCAGAAGCAGAGTGGATTCCTCTTGCTTAGGATTTTTGATAAATTATCTCCACCCAGTCAAGGAACATGTGCAATCACTGTCTCTCCTTAAACAAGAAACTCACTTGACTTCCTTAGGGAGGAATAAGGCCTGAAGCAAGAGAGCAGGAATGTTTGGGGGAAACATTAGACAGAGGAGTCAGTTACATGGTGCTCTGAGAGTACCTAGCAGGTGGCCTGGCAGACGGAAGTCAGAGAAGACCTTCCCAAGCAGTATGTTAGCAGACAGGGATGTTCTAGGCTCCTCTTCCTCCTTATCCCATCACCTGGGGTGGACTTGCAGTCCTAGCATTTGCCTTGGCACATCTCCAGGACACAAGCCCTGGTGTCTGCTCTGGCTCCAACTAGGTGACCAGCTTAAATCTCAAAGAACATATGTGTCACATCCACCCCTCACAGAAAAATATTTTTCAGATATGAGTGACTTGCCTGACTCACCTCCCAGAGATGTTTGCCAGAAATTCTGTGATGTAGATGAGGTAGGATTTGAGAGCGAATTGAGCTATTCTTGTCCTAGATGCAACATCTCAGATCCATAGACAAAGTCAGAGGGCAAGCACATAGAAATACCAAACAAATTAATAATATTAGGAAATACAAATGTTTAATCAATACATAACATACAAATGATTATAATAAACAACTGCTGGCTAATGGGCTATCAGTGATGATAAAGATCAATAGAACACAAAAAATTAGTTGAAAATGATTTTATGCCAGTAGATCAATAAAATATAGAACTGTGAATCAATGAATGATATGGATATGAAGCAGAGGGTATGCAAGGAAGTGTCCACTTGGTTATGAAATCTGAACAGAGCAAAATTCTGAAAGAGATGCTTCCAAGGAAATACAAAAGAGATCCAGCACAAAGTTTCCCACATCTTGGAGTGACAGAATCAAAGGAAAACCGAAAACTGAGAACAAGGGAGAATTGCCCAATCTGGGCCAGATGACAGGGCTGAGCTGTCCTGTGTTACGAAGTCTGGGGCCACTGAGACCAAGACAAAGGCACTGCGCGCCTGTGTGGCTGGGAAGACAGGAGTGTCCATTCTGATCCACAGCAGCTCACTGGGATGTCACATTGGAGATGACATTGCTCTAAACAGAAAATTCAAGAAGAAAGAAAGTGGATCCATGGAGCAGCCTGGGGTCCAAGACGAGGAGTAAAAAGCCACTGAAGTTTGGGAGTTCAGATTCAGATACAAAGGGTCCTGTGCAGTCTCAGCTGACAGTGTTTATGTCAGCACTCTTCGGAAACCATGGGCTCTTGTTTACGTTCCCGCAAGTGCATCTGTAATACTTTTAAAAGCAAAGTATGTTGGTTCTGGAGCCTAACAGATAGCATCTGGTAAGATACTGGGAGAAGACGCTCCACCTTGTCAAACAAGAGTACAGATATAAACAGACTTTCGGATACAATATAAAAGAAGAGGCCGGGCGCGGTGGCTCACACCTGTAATCCTAGCCCTCTGGGAGGCCGAGGCAGGCAGATTGTTTAAGCTCAGGAGTTCGAAACCAGCCTGAGCAAGAGCGAGACCCCGTCTCTACTAAAAATACAAAAAGAAATTAATCAGACAACTAAAAATATATAGAAAAAATTAGCCGGGCATGGTGGCGCATGCCTGTAGTCCCAGCTACTCGGGAGGCTGAGGCAGGAGGATCACTTGAGCCCAGGAGTTTGAGGTTGCTGTGAGCTAGGCTGATGCCACGGCACTCTAGCCTGGGCAACACAGTGAGACTCTCTCTCAAAAAAAAAAAAAAAAGAAGATACAGGGAAATGAAATTTATGGAATGCGTTTCAATAGCCGCAATTGTAACCAAAGCAATAGAAACATCATGTTTCAATTTATACCTAAATAGGGAAACTAGGAATCTCATAGATGATGGGAAGGGAGTGGCAGGAGGCAGGGAGTAGCAATGAAATCTATTGATCAAAAACACAAAGAATTAGCTGGGAAAGGATTTTATGCCAGTAGCTCAATGAAATATGAAATTCCAGATCCCACGCCCTTTGCCACTGTGTAGTTAAAGTGTCCGCTCTCATTCCTTACTACCCTTATCTCTCACCCAAACATCCCACCGTATCTGAGTCTGACAAGTTCTTAGCTCAGAGGCCCGTAGGGATTGTGGTTTACAGCTCCTCGAGACAACCAATGCAGTCATTACTCAGAAGTAACAACTGGGATATATTCTACTGTTGAGCTAGAAAGCGTTTTGAAAATAGAATAACAGTCAATGATCAAACAGCTGGGATGTTTTATAACTGGGGAATAAAAATATCTATTACTTCCCTCCAAGAGATTCAGCAGCTGTATGTGTTGCCATATATTCTTAGTATCATAACTTGAAACTATTTCACTGACTCATATATATCATAGAAATAAAAACTACTAAAGTTCCTGTTACAAGAGACCTCCTATATCAAACTCCTATAGTTGAGAAGGCAAAGCAATGAATTTATAAGTATAGACTTTGGTAAGCCCATAGAGTTTAAGATCTCCCCAAAATTTCTGAAAGAAATGCAATATGTTTTAGTAACTGGCAATTGTAGTACTTTGGAGGAAAAAAAAGAATGAACATATAACAGCAGCTTTCTCCAGTTTGTAATAAACCATCTAAGTACTTTGAGACATCCTTGAACTTATTACTTCAATATATTCTTAAAGTAAAACAACTTTCATTGAAATGCCTTTGTTCGTGTTAATTTTGAAATTGAGAACTGTTTTTACATGCTGACCAGGACATGTTAAAACCAGCACTTCAGGACACTGCTAGCAGCAGTTTGATTGGCACAACCCAGTTCCCACCGATGAGACAATTTTCAATCCTACGGATTCAGAGGCTTTTCTTGACTTGGATGGTCACTGGCTTGGTGATAGTAGCTGTAATATTCCCAATATTCCTGTGAGAAAATATCCTCAAAATGCCACATTAAGCCCCAGTTTCGCACTAGAAACCAGGGGACTGGGGCAGAGAGAAGCTGGCGTGAAACTGCCAACTAAGGAAAGAGAGTCATAGAGAAAAGGACAAAGTGAGAGAAAACTAAGTAAAATGAAAGCAAATCAACAACAAAGTCAAAACACATTTGTAAATAAAATGAAGAAATCTAGTACTATGAAGCCTTCAAAATCAACAATTTGAAAACGAGTTTGTTCCAGATAAAATTAACTTTATAGAATAGTTCAAAAAACATTAAAGTACACATATCCGGGATGCTTGAATTCCTAAACTAACGTCTTCATTCCCAAAGGTTTACCTTTCAGCTAGAAATGAGAGGAAGAGGGAGGGAGTGGGGTAGGAGATGTGGAGAGGGAGGGAGGAAGAAGAGGAAGAGGAAAAAGCGGAAGGGGAGGCCCACCAGGGCCAAGGCCGCTTCACCCGGATGGCTGTCGTTTTACTCCTGACACTTACCCAGATGAATGATTTTGTATCATTTTGGCCAGAGATGATTCTAGGATATAAACGTCTAGGATAGATAATTGTAACAACAAGCATATGTTCTGAAATTATAGACACCATGTGTCATTATTTCATTGCATACACAGGACTTTGCCTTCAAGGGGAAACATTCCTCCAAGAAGCTCGAGGCATTTTATAAAATCTAATTCCAATCAACCACTACAGTAGGTTTAATAAATCATTGTTAATAGAGAATATGCTCCACTGACAGGTAGAAATTTGTTTAACACTTTGAAAATGGCTATATACTTCTCTTTCCGCAATTTCTCAAATAAATCCATCTTTAAAATAGAAGACTCTTGAATAAGCCATGCTACAAGAAACCATGCAACCTCTCAATAAAAAGGAAAGAAAAACAGGACCCTCTTTGGATTTTCTATTCACCACCTTGGGTTTTTAGAAATCTTGGATACACAAAGTGTCAAATGCCAAAAGTACACAAAATGAGGGACAAAGTTTTAAAAACAACAGTGAGTTTACCAAACAGCTCCCTTTGTTGTCTTCAGATCCATCTGCACCCTCCACCTGTTCTGTGCCCCAGGCCACCCCTAGAGGCGTGTCTCTGGAGCCCCTTGCCTTCCAGCATCCTGCTGGGTTCAGCAGGCTGCCAGATGTGGGAGCACACAGAGATGGGGTTTATCACCCTGTTCCCTCCCAGGTGGGCCACAGTTGGGGTGTGGCTCTCTCTGCAGCCAGAGGTCCTGTCGGGCACCCGTCCACGCTTCAGCGCTTGTGGAGCCGCAGTACCGTGACCATCTTTTGCCCCTGGCTCCCCACTGCTGTTCCCTCAGTGTCACTTTCCCTTTGTTGGTGTCCTTAACACTGCCCACGCCTCCATAAATAGGCTAATTATTAATCACTCTTGAGTTACTCCTTCAAGAGGGCCCTCTGTTTCTTGTCATGACTGACAGAAAGAATGACTTTGATGGGTGTTTAATTCTGGTCAGGCTACTGTAACAGAGTACCATAAATTGGGTGGCTTATAACCAACAGAAATTTATTGCTCACAGTTCCAGAAGTTGGCAAGTCCAAGATCAAGACATAGGCAGATGTGGTGTCAAGAAAGGGCCCAATTCCTGGTTCATAACCAGCATCTTCTCACTGTGTCTTCACATGGTGAAAGGAGCATGGGCGCTTTCTGGGGCCTCTCTTATAAGGGCACTAATCCCATTCATGAGGGCTCCACTCCTATGACTTACTCACTTCTTAAAGTGATGACATGATTTTGGGGGAACAAAAACATTCAGTCTGTACCAATGTGCTTTGATCTTGTTATCAGAATGTGCCAAGGGACAAGCACTAGCACTGCGCCCTGAGGGTGCACATCTTTCTGAAACCAGCTTTTTGTTTTCCAAAGGAGAAATAACACTCTCATTGTGCAGAAACTGACAATGATGATGTTTACTTCAGAGGAAAAGTGTTTGCAATCTCTGTGTGGTTGTAAGCAGTATGTGAGCGAGAGATAGAGAGAGGAGAGAGAGATTGTTTGATGGCTTGGAGGAGGCTCTGCAGAAGCAGTGAGGGATGGGCAAGTACACCCAGTGCACAGAGAGGAGGAGAAAGAGCAAAGCCTTCGGGAGTGGAGGGAGATGTGGGCAGCTTATGAGGACCAAGAGCAAAGCCCTAGAAACCATGATGCAACCTTATCTCCCTGGGGAGTCTGCAAGTGCCTGCCATACATGGTTGGCAGGGGCAGAGACCCTGCTGAAGGTGAGAGTTGATTCATTCTGAGAGATCACTGGAGACAATGAGGGAGCCACCTAAGGAGAAAGAAGAGAGGGTAAAGCAAATGTGGATACCCCTCTTGACTGAAGAACAAATAATCCTTCCTTAAGGATGAGAAAAGACCGACTTGAACTCAACTCGACCTTATAAAGTTCACCTAGAGGCAAAACGTCAGACATCTGTAATTCGTGAAATAATTTAATTTAAATGTTCAGCAAATCCAGTTATAATGTAATCTGTAGCATCCTGAGTGAGTCCTTCTCAAGCTGTATGGCTGACCTTAATACCTCTTTTCAGAAAACAGAGAAGCTACATTCTCGTATCTGAAAATATCTGATGCCAGGTGGATCTGGCCAACCATTGCTTATTTAATGGGTGCCCAGGTGGGCAGAGACTCTTGTCAATCAGAGGTGAGAGGATACAGAATTGATGTCTGAATATGGAGTTATACTTGCAGAAAAAGGAAAGAAAGAAACACATGGAATTGTAAAAATTGAGAGTAAGGAGAACCCATAAATCTCTCCTGTGCCAGCTTCCTTCACCCACCATTTTACAGGTAAGGAAACTGAGGTTCCAAAAGAATTATAGAATTCCCCACTCTTAAAGGGTCACTGCTGGAATTCAGGTCTCTGTATTTCAAGAATGCTCCCATCTAGACAGGTTAAATGACCAGGTTCACATCTAATTCTCTTGGTCCACCCCTCTTGACAGTCAGCAGATTCTTGGGCTCTTGCAAATATGGAGACCTCTAAGGGTGAAGAGGATGTCCACATTTCTTCAGTTTACATTTGTATGCACATTGTTAGCATTTCTTGGGAATATATCAATTGAAGGTATGCCCTTTTTTTCCACCAAGAAAAATCACAAGTTTATTGCAAAGTCACCAACAGAGCTTCCTTTGGATCTCTGCACATGGAAAAATACCAGTGTCTACACTCAAATTTGGACCTTTTCTTAAGCCACCTAGTCAACTTGTTTGTTGCAAGTCGTTCAGCTAGTGGACTAGAGATTGTTCTGTGAATCAAGATGACATTTAATGGCCACATTCTTGTTTTATGGAAACAGTTTCCAAAATAGACTTTGAGAAGAAAAGCCATGCTTACTGGAATGTTTACAAATCAATTTACCCACAATCACTTCACTGGACCTCTCTGGCACCTCTGCACAACCTCCCTTATCCTTGAGTCTGAGAAGAGAAGGCATTTGTTGCACGTGTTCTGATTGCATGCTTAAGACCACTGGGGACATAGATAGGCTACGCTATAGGAAGAACAGTTTGGGAGAGAGATACATCTCTTTGCCCTCATAACTAAGTAGAAAGTCTGAAGTTTGTAAATATTACAATGACTGTGCCACCAGAAATTGGCTACACCTGACCCAGGTGTCTATTAGGACCAGAATAGTGAGGTAATAGTAGTAAAAGAACAGGTCATACCAGTGTAGTCTAGAATCAAATATCCAGGCAGACCCTTGGGATTGAATAAAAGCCAAGGATCTGACTGAAGAATAAGGCCACGTAGCCAGGGAGTGAGTTCAGAGGTAGATCCAAAAATGCAGAAATAAGCCCATAGGCAAAAGAGAAAGACAGATTCTAACACAGTTATCAAAAATCCAAACTGAGAGTCCAAGCTCTATTCTATCTCTTTAAGAGGTCAAGGTCAGGGATCGTTGAAACACAAAAGAATTGGGGAAAACTTTATAGAAAGGTGGCAGGCAGCAGTTAGAAGAAAATCGGTCACGGGAAGGCTCTATACTTCGTAACTTCCTGGCAAGGGAAGAGGAAGACTAGACAATCCCTAATACCTCTTCTACTTTAGACTTCCTTTGGCTACTTCCGTGGGCCTTAGGTTGTTCAGACAGGTATTGATTACCAGATTCCACAGACTGGAAAACCAAGACCAAACAAGCAAAGTGATTTGATTACAGCCACCCAGCTAAGGAATGGCTCCTCCTGAACTGAAGCCAAAGTCTCCTAATGACAGTGAAGCCAAAAAAGTAGAAGATAAGAACACACATCAAATATTCAAAAAGCAAAATTGATTATTATCTCAATTTTGGGGCTCACAGTAGGGGGAGTTACCTTGCCTAGAACACAAAACACCTGCAAGTAGAATGTGAGCTGATTCTTGACAATCAGATTGCATCAACCCTTTGAAATGTTCTGGACAGCACAACTCCTGGGTCCACATGGTTGGTGTAAGTATAATTGCATGGTATATACCTATATGCCAGTAGTGTATACCTGTATGTGAGAAATTTGCTAATATAACCATTTCAATAAAAACCTATTGAAAAAGCAAAAATAAATAAATAAATAAACCCATCCTGATTCTGTTGCTTGGGTTAACCTCTTCATTTCCCCGACTTCTTCATCTATAAAAAGGGGCCAATAACAACAGTTTTTTGGATGGTTGCAAGAGTTAGATTATATAAAATAATGTGTGTATAAGCTATAAAGTAATAATTTATACAAATATAATGTATGCTTGTGTCTACATCATTGCTATCATTTTTTCAGATGTCTTTAGTGAAGAAAACTAAATAGTTTCAACCTGTCATAAAAGCTTTCAGATAGTAGATTGCACCAAAAATTCCTACACATGCCACGAATCTCAAAACAATTTCTTTTTTTCCACTCAAAAAAGGACATCAACAAATAAAAACATATTGACCACCTACCACTATGTGTAGGTCCACCACATGCTGCACAAACCCAGGCAACTTGAATCAACATCATAAATGATCCCTTCCTTCCAAACAGCCAGAATATGGCTACTGCAGAAAACCATGTGACGGCAATATAGCATTTCATCTCAACAAGAAATTTGACCCCAAAAGTCTCTGAATGTTTCTCAGAGTGGTGAGAATCAGCCTTTTCAGACATTCCCAGGCTCAGATGAGCAATTCCCATGAATGCTCATTAGACAGAGATCTATGACATAGCCCCTAAGTGCAGTGGGGTATCTGTCAA
The DNA here is from genome assembly GCA_004363605.1 of Indri indri. Taxonomy (NCBI): domain Eukaryota; kingdom Metazoa; phylum Chordata; class Mammalia; order Primates; family Indriidae; genus Indri; species Indri indri. Next base: position 171,371 of record RJWJ010000503.1, read on the forward strand.
GTTTCGAAAGGTTTAAACAAGGGATCTCAGTACTTCATAAATCTAAAGCTTAACAGGCTCTGTGTTTTATATTTGCCTCAAGCCACATTATCACCACCATCACTATTAATCACAGGCATCATATTGAGATATGCTTTTTTTTGCATGGGGAACTTACATATTTCTAGTCATCGGGGAGCATAAAACAAAAAGTGGTTTTGTATACACCCCAATTTGTATAGCAAAATGGCTTTATTACTAGCTTGAGGATTTAAGGGGCAGCTTGTCCAAATCCTCCAGCCTATCCCCATGGCTTAGTAGAACTGAGCAATTTCAATACTAAACCCTTCGATTTTAAAAATGTTTTAAAGGGCCAAAAAAAAGTTGGATAACACATACAAAAAGTGAAAAGATAGAAGTCATACCAATTGCCCATCTTTCTATTCTCTAACCCTGAACCCTGGGTTAGAGGATGTCTTTGTGGTCTGACCATTTCTCCCCTCACGTGTGGAAGGTGGGGGTGATATGCATGACTCCCTGGACTGTGATTTGATGGCTGCTGTCCTCCTCCCCAATGGTTTAGACTGCTGATTCCCCAAGTGAAGCCATGATGGGTGCACTAGTGTCCCCCACTGCCACATACAGGTGGCCCTGACAAGTCCTCTCCTCATACACCTGCCCCTGTCACGCACCTGCCCGCAGCCCCTGTTCTTTCCTTTCCTCCCTGGACTACTTCCTTTTGAGGCTCAGTCAGAAGGGAGGATCTAATCAGTACTGGTTCAACTGCTTTTTCTTACCTAAAGAGACAGTTTGCTTTTAGTTATACTGCAAAGAAAAACATTTCTCTGGTCAGGTCTTAGGAACCACCATAAAATTATCTCTAATTTAATGTACATATCAAACAAAAATAGACTTGGAATATAACCCTAAGCACAAGCAGCATAACTTTTAATTTTCTTCCCAAAGGATATAATCCTAACGATGGTCTGTAGAAATTTTTCCTATACAGGCTGACAAGCACTTTCCTTCTCCCCCACCAGCCCCAGTCCTATGGGATAATAACAGATGAAATTTTATAAAACCCTCTAAGCAGAAGAAAAAATGCCAGTCATCACTCCTGCCCTAAACGGACAAACAATGCACCAAATTAGTCAAATTCTTAGCCCTTTGTTGTGGGTCTATGTAAATCAGATCTTGGCTGTAAATGCTTAGAGCCTGGCAGAAGGTCAGCACTCCAGCCATGATGAAGGGAGGCAGACCCGGGGTGCAGGGAGGGCTTTCCTGATGTATCACTGTGATAAGAATCTCTCAGTGGGAACCAAAGCCCACGGGGACAGCACTGCCGCAGTCACTCAGACTGCACAAGGGCGTCCAACCAAGGGGTGAGGGGGGCTGAAATCAAGCCCACAAGCTGCACACCTTAAGCCCAGAAAAGGTGTCTGTTAAAATTCACCCAGAGCCCCATTCACTTGGCAAAACATGTGTCCACAGAGCTGCCAGGCCATCGTCACTTAGGACCGGGGAGGATCACCTGACAGTATGTGAGGTTCCCATCCTCCCTCCATATTCAGCTCGCCCACGCCCTCTGATCAGTCTTTCTAGAAGAAGGGAGAGGAGGGCATAGGAGGAGAAGGAAGCATTTTTGCTGGACACTAATGGGGATCAGGGGCAGCTGCATGTAGCCCAGCCTTGCAGCGTGTGTCCTGGATTGTGTCCTCGTGACCCTGGCTAGCCAATCTTCAATGCTGTGTCTGTCTCCAACAAGAAGCTGAACTGGATGTGCTGCTCTGGCTGTCAGTGTCCAAGCCCAGCCCACCAGCTCAATGCTCCTTCCCCCACCTTTCTCTGTCTTAGTCCCAGGCACAGACACAACCCTCCCTCCCCGCCTGTGAAGCCAATGCAGAAACCCTCAGAGGCTCCTGGAAAAGCTCAATCGAGAGGGAGAACAGAGACCCTCTGATGGATACAATACTCTTCCCTGTCTACAGGAGGTATTTGTGAACATGTACTCACCTTCGTGTCTTTCAGGGGTGACATAAAATGAGAATATGCTTGTTTGGCTTGCAAGCCTTTCCTGATCTGCCACTGCCAGCCTAAGTCATCAGCCCTAGATATGAACCTCCCCTGTACTGCACTGATGCGACAGCACTCAACTGCTCTTCACTCCAGCTGTCCCCATGGATGAGGGTCAACCCCTGCATTCTGCTCTGGAACCCTCTGCACTTGCTTGCATTGCGATGATTACCTCTGCCTCTGCATAACTCTACTGAAACTGTAAGTACCGGAGGAAAAGTACCATGTCTTATTCAGCTCTGAATTCCCAGCACTTAGCACAGTGCCTGGCACTTAGCACCTGTTAGCGCTCACAAATGCTATTGAACGAATGACCAAATTGAATGAATGACCCATGAAAGTGGTATCGGTGAGCATAATTCTGTTTTGAATGAATTTAAATGAAAAGAACAAGGTGGTAATACAGGAGAATTGGAAACATGAGTATTTATTTTCTTTCTTTATTTCTTTTTTTCTCTTTTCTTTCCTTCTTTTCTTTCTTTCTGTCTTTCTAATTTTGTTTTAAGGACTGTCTAAACTGGTGGAGTCAATCCCTTCAGGATGCATGAAGGAGGGCGAAGACAGACAACAATGTGGGTAAAATCTATGGATGAGGAATAAGCAATTGAGGGCTATCGGATTTCTTCACTCAATGAAAACAAAGGGCAAGTGTGCAGGTAGCGAGGGCTCCTTCAGGCGGGCAGCAGAACCACAGGCACCTACGACTTGAAGGTCCCAGTGCCATGGCTGCTTGAGTGTTCAGCAACTCAGGATGGATGAGAAGAGAAAGCTGATAGACTGGCAAGAAATAGGAGAATCAAAGACTGGATGTCTCTGGGAGACAGAAGAACATGGGTGTGAGGCAGAGTGGGTCTGTGCAGGGAGGAAGGGGGACTGTGACCAGATCTCTGACACCAAGGAGTTCCAAGCAGTACTGAGGAATGTGTGCTGAAGGAAAAGAGGAAGTAAGGCCATTAAGTGAGGAGGTGGAGAAACTGCAAGGCCCAGATATAAGTTACCTCACTCACACGGATCCAGAAGTCACCCAGGATGGTGGCAGGACTCGGAATGGAGAGGGAGCTGTGATGCAGACACGGGTGTTAGATCTAAGGAAGCAGTGTCTGCCTGTGGGTGAGGGAGAAATGGTCTGCAAGTGGGTACAAGAAGGGAGTCAGAGTTTTCCACTATCCCTTCCCCACAGCCCTCTTTCCCTGGGCCCTTAGACCCCGGGAATACACACCGGCTTCCTACCATGCATTCTCAGAAGCACTCATCTGCTACAATTAGATTCTCCAGTTCTCAATTCTTTCTTTAACAGAGGCTGCAGGCACCAACCTTCTTTGCTCTCCTTTTGAAGCTGTTGCCACCTATAAGAGCCTTTGGAATTCTGCTCCCTAAAACCCAGCTACGGAGAGAGTGGTGCTCTCATGCCATGCCAGTTTCGCACCAAGGTGCCCTTGTGCCGTGTATGAGCCCTCTTGGAACCCTGGATCTCAAGTGCCAACCAAGCAAAAAGGAAGAGGCGTGGGAACAAGGGCATGGGTTGTAAGGGCAGCTCTATCAGAAAACAGCACAATACATAGTTGGCAACGTGGAGAGATGTGATAGGCCAGGCCGTGGGACTGAGAGTTGGCGCTCACACCGGTGACCACTTGAGAGCAGCCCAAGGTCCTTCACTTTGACATGGGAATAAACACAGCTCGCTTTTTGGAAGCCAACAATCTGATTGAAATATGGCAAACTATGTTAAGAATGTCATCTGTTTTCAACTAAACCGATAACCTGAAATGAAACATATTGCTGAGAAAATGCCCAGACGTTTCAGTGCTAGGGGCTGGCTCCCTTCTGCGTCTGCTGTCTCTCTGATGTGTGTAGATTGTCAGCTAACCTGGGCTGAGCTTCTGTTCACAGCAGGTCCTGGCTTTTACAAATGAGGAACTAATGCCAAGAGAGGGAGAGTGATTTGCTTAAAATCCCAGAGCAGGTGAGGAGCAGAATCTGAAGTGGCCCTTACTCTCCTAACCACTAATTCAAACCTCTTCCCACCACAATGTGAGACAACTGGAGGGGAATAAAAGATTCAATTCTGAGCAGTGGCTTCGTCTCCCATGTAATTTAATAGCAATAATGTTCTGGCTACTACTACATGTAAATACTACTTAAAAAACCTCTTCAGTTCATTGCCTTTTCCCTGTGTACTTACTCATGTCACTGTCTTCCAGATTACATGCTGATATATAATAAAATGCTGTGGTGAAACCTGGATGTACCTTCATTCTGACAACGCGTTTTGGAAAAGGCATTTTTCATACTTACAACAGCTGGATGGTCTAAATTTTTTGGAACAGTATTATCTCCAGTATTCAAACATTACATCCCTGTATTTCATATTTCCAACTATTTATTTTCTGTCCATAGTGATGGTTTGTCAAACCGACTGCTAAGTGGATTTAAGCTTATATCTTCATAAGACTTTTCGAGTAAACCAATTCACAAATCAGGAAAATGATCCTATGCTAGTGATTTGGAAAGTCTGTGATTTGGGAAAAATAATTAACAACATAACACAGAATCATTTTCTCCTCTACCTTCAAATTAAATGTAAGCCTTCTTTTTACAAATTAATATTTATGCTCCCAAAATCTGAGGAAGAAGAAAATGTAGTTAAGAGCAATACTAGGGGGAAGAGCCAAGATGGCGGATGAGAAAAGCTGACAGTCAAAGTGTCTCTGCAAAAAAGATGAATTTTAGAAGAAAGAGAAAAAAATAAACTAGCAGAGAAACATACATCAGGTGAGGGTCGGAAGGAAGGGTGCCTGAAACTACAGGAGACTCCACGGGAAGATGTTGTGGAGGAGAACTGGAAGGAGAAAAGTCCCGAGAGGCTTGGAGACCAGCGCCAAGGGTAGGTGGAGTGGTTAACTTCCCCTCCCTTGCATCTCGGACTGTTGGTGGGCTCCTGAGCAGTTGGAGAGACCTGCCGACACCAGCCCAGAGACAGCCGCCGCCAGTGAGCAGTGGCCTCTTGCGGACTCAGCGCCGGGCTACCAGCCCACTCAGGTCACCTCCCTGGGTGCAGACCCTAGCCTATCAGCAGACGCCATATTGCTCCATTCTCTCCTTCCCCCTCCCTACCCGTGGGTGCCCAGAGAGGCAATTTAGTCATCACATGGAGGCATCTCCAAGGAACGGGACCTTTCCTTTTGGGACCCTACAGCAGACTGAGGGGTACTCAGACTGTGAGCTCCCTACCTGCCAGCCCTCCCAGGTGCTACTTGCCTGGGGACTCCAGGAGAGCGGGGCAAATCCCGAGGTGGAGTGAAATCAATCCAGCTTGGGCACCCTGTAGGTGATTCGAGACCAGCTCCCCTCCCCTGGGAGGGTCAGGGATTGATCTCCAGGGCCCAGGGGATAGGCCTGCAGACCAGACCCTGTACACCCAGGTCACAATCGCACTGCCCTGGGACACAGAAGAGATATCTGTGAAAGAGCCTACTGAGGAGTGTGTGCCTTCCAGGGCAGATCAGCATGCCAGAGCAGCAACACTCCTCCCAAAAGAGGGCTGTGCACCCAGCTCAGGCTACGATCCTGGGTAGGGAACCTCCCAGCCCACGTCATAGCCAGGGGAGATCCATCGGCCTGAGGTCCCGCTTGCTGGGAGAGGCCACGGAGAGGGGGAGGGTGGAGGGGAGCGAGACCTGCTCCAGAGTGAGGGTCTTGGACAGCCCTGCCCTCCAAGCCCAGACTTTCTGCTTAGTGGAGCCATTTCAGCCCCTCCCGGCAGCTTTACACAGAAATAAAGAGCAGACCTTTGACCCCTGCTAATGGCAGTTGTGGAGCCTGAGGGCAGGCTTACCCAACCCAGCCCCACCCAGACTCACTCCCGGTCATGCCCCCACTGAGGTGGAGAATAAGGACACACCCGGAAATCCCAGGGCCCCACCCACCGCCCGAAGCACAAGAGGGCCTCTCTAGAGGAACAAGAGCTAACTACAGGACCCAAAAACAGCACTGCAGCTCACTCCTCCCTGCAAGTGCCACCTACTGATAGGGAGGTCATCCTGCACACCCTTTTACTGCATCTACTGATTCATCATAAAGGGTGCGGTCGAATCTCACCCACAAACACCACCTACTGGCTCAGAGACTAAACAGGGTATGTCATTATCCAAACGAAAACCTAAACTCAAGAAGGAACAACTGATCCAGATGGGAAGGAACCAGCGAAAGAACTCTGGAAGTATGAAGACTCAAACGGAAAGCACACCCGCAAAGAGGAACAACAGCTCCCCAGCAATGGACATTAACCAAACTCAGAACACTAAAATGACAGAAGAAGAATTTCAAACATGGATTGTAAGAAAACTGAATGATATGCAAGAAAAAATGGATAACCAACACAAAGAAACCACAAAAAAAAATCCAAGACATGGAAGAAAAATTCACTAAAGAAATTAAAATATTAAAGAAAAATCAAACCGATCTCCTGGAAATGAAGGACTTATTCAGTGAACTACAAAACACCGTGGAAAGCCTCAAGAACAGGGTAGATCAAACAGAAGAATCTCAGAGATTGAAGACAACTCCTTCCAATTAAATAAGTCAGTCACAGAGATCGAGCAGAAAATTAAGAGAAAAGAAATAAGCCTACAGCAAATATGGGATTATGTGAAAAAACTGAACCTGAGGGTGATAGGGATTCCGGAAAGTGAAGAAGAAAACACTCAAGGGCTGAATAAGCTATTTGAAGAATTAATAGAGGAGAATTTTCCAGACCTTGCTAAAAATCTAGATATACAGGTACAAGAAGCTCAATGGACCCCAGGGAGATTCAATGCAAATAGGAAGATACCACATCACGCAGTCATCAGATTGACCAAAATAGCCACTAAAGAGGCCCTTCTATGAACTGTGAGGTAAAAGAAACAAGTAACATACAAAGGAAAGCCCATCAGAATAACTCCAGATTTCTCAACTGAAACCCTACAAGCAAGAAGAGACTGGGGCCCCATCCTCATTCTTCTGAAACAGAATAATGCCCAGCCTAGAATCTTGTACCCTGCTAAACTAAGTTTCATATATGAAGGAGAAATAAAGACATTCTCAGATAAGCAAAGACTGAGGGAATTCACCAAGACAAGACCAGCTCTCCAAGAAGTACTCAAAACAGAATTACATAAGGATCAGCACAATAAACACTCTTGAATGTGAAACCACTCAAAAGTTAAAGATCAAAGGCTAGATTCCACAATGGCTCAAGAGAGAAAACAAAGCAACAAAATGCAACCCAACAGAATGAACAGTAATTCACTCCACTTATCAGTTCTCTCAATAAATGTGAATGGTTTGAACTCCCCTCTCAAGAGACATAGGCTGGCCAAATGGATAAAAAAAAGAAACAAGCCAAGCATCTGCTGTCTCCAGGAAACACATCTAACCTGCAAGGATGCATTTAGACTCAAAGTAAAGGGGTGGAAAACAATATTTCAAGCAAATGGAAGCCAAAAGAAGGCTGGTGTGGCATCTTTGATCTCAGATAACTTGGTTTTTAAATCAACGAAAGTAGTGAAAGACAAAGGGGGTCACTATATAGTGTTGAAGGGTACAGTTCAACAAGAAAACATAACAATTCTAAATATGTGTGCACCCAACTTAGGCGCACCCAGATTCATAAAGCAAACTCTACTTGATCTAAACAAATTGATAGACAGCAACATCATAATAGTCGGAGACTTCAACACCCCACTGACAGCACAGGACAGATCCTCCAAAAAGAAAATTAACAAAGAAATAATGGACTTAAACAGAACTCTAGAACAAATGGGCTTGACCGACATTTACAGGACATTGTACCCAAAAACCACTGAATACATGTTCTTCTCATCAGCTCATGGGACATTCTCTAAGATTGACCATATTCTAGGACACAAAGCAAGTCTCAAAAAATTTAAAAAATTAGAAATCATACCATGCATCTTCTCAGATCACAGTGGAATAAAAACAGAAATCAACCCCAACAGAAACTCTCATCTCTACACAAAGTCATGGAAATTAAACAACTTTCTGCTGAACGATTCCTTCATAAATGAGGAAGTAAACATGGAAATCAAAAGATTCTTTGAACTAAATGACAAAGGTGACACAAGTTATCAAAATCTGTGGGACACAGCCAAAGCAGTCGTGAGAGGAAAGTTTATTTCCGTAAATGACTGTATCCAAAAGTCAAAATGATCACAAATAGACAACCTAATGGACCGACTCAAAGAACTGGAAAAAGAAGAACAGATCAACCTCAAACCCAGCAGAAGAAGGGAAATTGATAAGATTAAATCAGAACTAAATGAAATTGACAACAGGGAAACTATACGGAAGATTAATAAAACAAAAAGTTGGTTCTTTGAAAAAATAAACAAAATTGACACACCTTTGGCTAAACTAACAAAAAACAGAGAAGAAAAATCCCTGATAAGCTCCATCAGGAACAAAAGAGGAGAAGTCACAACTGATGCCGTGGAGATTCAAGATATAACTTATGAATATTACAAAAACCTTTATGCACACGAATTGGAAAATGTGGAGGAAATGGACAAATTTTTAGAAACACACAGACTCCCTAGGCTCAACCAGGAAGAAATAGAATTCCTTAACAGACCAATATTAAGGACTGAAATTGAAACAGCAATAAAAAACATTCCAAAAAAGAAAAGTCCCAGACCAGATGGTTTCACACTCGAATTTTACCACACCTACAAAGAAGAACTGGTGCCTATCCTGCAGAAATTATTCCACAGCATCGAGAAGGATGGATTCCTTCCCAACACATTTTATGAAGCCAACATAACCCTGATACCAAAACCAGGAAAGGACGCAACAAAAAAGGAAAACTACAGACCAATATCCCTCATGAATATAGATGTAAAAATTCTCAACAAAATTCTAGCTAACTGAATCCAGGTGCTTATTAAGAAAATAATCCATCATGACCAAGTGGGCTTCATTCCAGAGATGCAGGGATGGTTCAACATATGCAAATCTATAAAAGTAATTCACCACATAAACAGAAGCAAAAACAAAAACCATATGATTCTCTCAATAGACACAGAAAAAGCATTTGTCAAAATTCAACACCCTTTTATGATAAGAATGCTTAACAAAATAGGCACAGATAGGGCTTACCTAAAAATGATACAAGCCATTTAGGACAAACCCACAGCCAACATCATACTGAATGGGGAAAAATTGAAAGCATTCCCACTTAGAACTGGAACCAGACAAGGTTGCCCACTATCTCCACTTCTATTCAACATAGTGCTGGAAGTTCTGGCCACAGCAATCAGGCAAGAGAGTGGAATTAAAGGCATATGAATGGGAACAGAAGAGATCAAACTCTCACTATTTGCTGATGACATGATATTATATCTAGAAAGCCCCATGGATTCAACCAAGAGGCTCCTGGAATTGATAAATGAATCCAGTAAAGTCTCAGGATATAAAATCAATACACACAAATCAGAGGCTTTCATATACGCCAATAGCAGTCATACCGAGAACCAAATCAAAGACTCAATTCCCTTCACGATAGCAACAAAGAAAATAAAGTACCTAGGAATATATTTAACTAAGGAGGTAAAAGACCTCTACATGGAGAACTATGAGACATTGAGGAAGGAAATAGCAGAAGACGTAAACAGGTGGAAAACCATACCATGCTCATGGGTCAGCAGAATCAACATTGTTAAGATGTCTATACTACCCAAAGTGATCTACAGATTCAATGCAATCCCTATTAAAATACCAACATCATTCTTCACAGATGTAGAAAAATTAATTTTATGCTTCATATGGAACCAGAGAAGACCCTGCATAGCAAAAACAATTCTAGGCAATAAAAACAAAATGGGAGGTATCAACTTACCAGACTTTAAACTTTATTATAAGGCTGTAGTAATCAAAACAGCTTGGTACTGGCACAAAAATAGAGCCATTGACCAGTGGAATGCAATAAGGCAAGAAAAGGAAATAAAAAGACATAAAAATAAGAAAGATATATGCTTGTGACTATTTATTATCTGTGTACATGAAAAATCTAAAAGAATCAATAGATCAATTATTAGAATTATTACATATATTTTATTTTTGTATACTAGCAATGATTAGAAAATCAGAATTTAAAAAGTGCATTACAATAGCATCAAGTAAAATATTAAATGCCTTTAGATAAACGTAGCAAAATTTGTGTAAGATGTCTACAGTGAAAACTGTATTATAGAGAGTAACTAAGGAAAATGGAAATAAGTGGTGAAATAAATCATGCTTATTGACTGGAATATCCAAATGCCCATCACCAATACATAGGGTAAATAAGTCATGCTATATTCATAAAATGGAATACTTTTCAACAATGAAAATGGAAACCATTGTTGCACTACTATTTCTCAGAAGCTCTTCTTCATGACAGCTGAGCACTTGAACTAAAAAACAACCAGTGTGTTTCACATGAACTTCATAGGAGCATTCTACCAGGTGGAGGTGATCTTAGCTCCTGCCCAGACAAGAGGTCATATCCCCGAAGTTGGGGTTGGATTTGTGCCATGCCCTAACAAATTCATGAGACTACCTCCCTCTAGGGCGGGCCCTGAAATCCCTGGGAGTTTGGTGGCCGCTAAGACTCCCAGAAATTTGGAAGACTTAGAGGTCATCTAGTCCACGCTTTCGATTGACAAAAGGAGAAGCTGAGGCCGAGGGCGGAAAAGAAACTTAATGAGACTCACAAGCTCATCACTGGCACTATGTTACAATTGTCTGCTTCTCTTAGACACATTTTCCATTCACAATGAGCCAGCTATTATGAAGTTGAAGAACAATATAGCAATGCATTCAACTCGTATCTGTGGTTAAAAGAAATAGTCTATTTTATGTTTTATGTTTCAATTTTCTGTGTACCAATAAAAATGTATAGCTGCAGAGAGACTCTATATTGCTCTATGTGGGCATAATATAGATTTACAGTCTGTGAAGGAAATACCAAGATTCCCTGGCACATAAAAATTCATAAATTAAAACAGCATCATCAAAATCAAACAAAGAAAAGAAACTTCCTAATTGTTCTAGCCAACCAAACAGAAATTGAGATATTTCATTAATTGATTTATTTTCTAATTGCTTAATACAGGACCTTGGGAATACATTTATGAAAACTTGGATCATTCCATGCCCTTCTCTCACAACTTGGTAGTGCTTTCTAGGGACATGAAATTGTGTGATTAAATTTGCACTCTGATGTTCCCGAATCTGGAGGTTTTCCATGCTGGAATCGGTCCTCGCCAAAGCTAAGCAGGTTGTTATTGACAGAGTGGAGAGTGGTGGCCAGGTTTCATTTTGCTTCTACATCTATATCTGGGTTTCTCAAGCTCAGCACCATTTTTTTTTATTTAAAAATATTAATTAAGGGGGTACAAGTGTTTTTGTTACATGGGTATTTTGGGTAATGCTTAAGTCAGGGCTTTTGGTGTGCCCATCACCAGAATAGTGTTCATTGTACCCAATAGGTAAGTTTTTATCCCACACTCACCCTCCTCCCCTCCCCTCTTCTTGGTTTCTCATGTCCTTTATATCAGTAGTCCCCAACCTTTTTGGCACCAGGGACCAGTTTCATGCAAGACAATTTTTCCACAGACCAGGGGTTGGAGGGATGGCTTCAGGATGATTCAAGCACATTACATTTATTGTGCACCTTATCTATCATTATTACATTGTAATATATAATTAAATAATTATACAACTTACCAATAATGCAGAATCTAATGCCACTGCTGATTTGACAGGAGGTGGAGTTCAGGCGGTGAAGCGAGTGATGGGGAGCAGTTGTAAATACAGATGAAGTTCACTCGCTCACCACTTACCTCCCGCTGTGCGGCCCAGTTCCTAATAGGCCATGGACTGGTACCTGGGGGTTGGGGACCACAGCTTTATATCACTTTATGCCATGTTTACCCATCTATTAGCTCCCATTTATTTGTGAGAACATACAATGTTTGTTTTTCTACTCCTGAGATAACTTGCCTTAGGATAATGGTCTACAGTTCCCTCCATGCTGCTGCAAATGTGCAAATGACATTGTTTCATTCCCTTTTATGGTTGAATAGTACTTCATGGTGTGTACACACACACACACACAAGGGCTATCTGGAAAGTATTCTTCCATGTAATATCATTCTCTTTATATTATATTAGCAATGGCTGGATACTTTCTGTACAGCATTCATATGTCCTTCATGTGTCATAAACATTTTTTTTATCCACTTGTGAATTGATGGGCACTTAGGTTGATTCCACAACTTTGCAATTGTGAATTGTGCTGCAATAAACATTCGAGTGCAGGTGTCTTTTTGATAAAATGATTTCATTTCCTTTGGGTAGATACCCAGCAGTAGGATTGCTGAATCAAATGGTAGGTCTACATTTATTTCTTTGAGGAATCTCCATGCTGTTTTTCATAGATCAACATCAGCACTGTTGACTAGTTGGTAGGCTGGATAATTCCTTGCTGTGGGGGCTGTCCTGTGCATTGTAGGATGTTCTAGATACCAGTTACACCTCACCCCTAGTTACGACAATTAAAAATGTCTCTAGACATTACCCATTGCCACCTGTGGGTGAAACCATCCAGGGTTGAGCTCCTTGGTCTACAAGCATGAGATTTGACTTTCACTCATGAGGTACCCAAGAGACATTGACATTGACACTGATAGTAATAAAATAGACAATAAGAGCCATTTGCTTAGTGCGAGCTATATATAAGGCACTGTGCCAGGTGCTTTACATACATTATCTAATTTTATCCCCATGATACCCTGAAAGGTAGTGGATCAGTTAATGCTCTCAGTTACTAAAACAGTATACATCCTAGGTAGTTTAAGCAGAAGTGAAATTTAATTTATGAGACATGATATTAGATAGCTCACTGACTCTCCAGGCAGGCCAGAAGGTCAGATCAGAGCTTGACAGCTGGGAATAATGCCCAAGCCACACTGCATCATGCTCCAGCAGGGACCCCACTGCAGCATTCCCAGGGTGCAGGCACCTAACACACCGTATTATGCCATGACCTACACAGTGGATGCTGAGCTATGACCAGGATGTTCTGGCCTCCAGAGCTGAAACCTCTGCCACCACGATCTCCAGAAAATTAATTTCTCCTCCTGTCCTTTTTCTCATGAGTACACTTTAAATCCAGGACCTCTCACCAGTCATTTGATTGGCAGAGCCTATATCACATGGCTGGACCACAGCCACAAGGGAAGCCGGGAAAATGTATTTCTCAGGGAATTAAGAATTAGGAAAGTTCCCCAGACATGGGCAATGTGTTCAAAATCTCCTGAATGACCACAAAACATATTAAATGACCATACTACAGGTAGACGCACATTTTATATATGTGGAAACACACTCAAGGAGTCTAAGTAAATGTGTTTAAAGTCGTATCTACTATGCGAATTCAAATACAAGCTCTCCCATGCTTTAGCCAATATTCTTTCCTGTATGATATTAATAGCCCAAGATCCCTACCTCTCCTTCTACTCCTGGCCTTGATTATTGATTCCTGGGAAGTCTCTACATCTGAGATATTATGAGATTTTGGCCTATCTAGACTTTTGTCAACAACAAACAAATGGTCACTGGTTAGTACCACCCTGCATGTCCCACAAGGAGCATGATACAAATCGTGTAGGCTGCGGTAGTTGGTATTTCTCAGAGGGATGGGGATGGGCTCTGTCTGCTGTCTTTGCCTGGAGCCTTCTGCGAAGTCCTCTCTTCTACAGTGTGGGAGAAGGAAGGACCAGTTAGGCTGCCTGCTGTGACAGACAGCCTGGTACCACACCTTTGTGCAGTCCTTCCCCTGGGTATGGGCTGGACCTGGTGACTCACCGATAACCAAAAAAAAATTTACCCCATCCTGCTGGCCTACTGTATTCTCATTCTACATCCCAGCTCCCCCCAAGTCACCCTGTTTTCCTCACTCTCCCTCTTCCCTTGTCTTCTAGATCTGTCATGTCCTCCTGCTTGAAATGCCCTCACGCTACCATCACTTTGATTAGTTTTTAAGATCCAGTTCAAACCTCTATTCTCCAAAAGAGACCTTGCGTATCACCGCAGTCCTCAGGAGCCTCTTCCTACTCTGAGGTCTGTGGCACCCACAGGTTACTGTCTGATTCATGTAAGTGCTAGACTGGAAGCTCTTCAAGGGAGCATCCTTCACTTGCACCCCTCTGTATCTCCTCACTAGTATTTGGCACCATGCTGGGTTCATGGAGCCTCAAGAAATACCGTTTGAGCAAATTAATGCCATTGAGCCTGGTAACAGCTACAGTTGGTCAAACTCTTAAATTCTCTTTTTTTCTCCTTTCTTTTCTTTCTTTCTTCCTTCCCTCCCTCCTTCCCTCTCTCCCACCCTCCTTCCTTCCCTCTTTCCTTCCTTTTTTCCACCTTCCTTCCTTCCTTCCTTCATTTTTTTCATTCATAAAACATTTACTGAGCTCATACATGTGCCCATCACTCTGTAGAAAACTGGCAATAGAAAGATGAATCAGACAGTTTCTGTTCTCACACTGCCTTTGTTTTCAATGTTGCTGCAACAAATTATCACTGACTCAGTAGCTTAAAGAATACAAATTTATTATCTTACAGTTCTGTAGTTCAGAATTCTGACATGGGTCTCACTGGGCTAAAGTCAAGGTTTTGGCAAGGTTACATTCCTTTCTAGAATTTCCTTGCCTTTTCCAGCTTGTAAAGGCTGCCGGTATTCCTTGGCTCCATCTTCGAAGCCAGCAATGGTGGGTTGAGCCTTTCTCATGCTTCCGTCCCATGTTCTCATGAAGCAGAGTGGCCAGGGCATCCCCCAAATTAGACCCATGCTGGGAGGCCCAGGGGAGTGCAGTGTTTCTGCAGCAGGAGGACACCATTCTTACCCACCTCCCATCCACTGCTGTTCAGAACAGGGCACCCTCCTCACCTCTTACTCCCGGGAAAGTCAGGGCTCCCGTTTCTTGGCTACTACTGTGACCTCCAAGAAAAAAGGGTGAGGGTGCTTCTTATATGTGCTAAAAACATAAAATAAAATAAAGATCTCATAACTTATTCTCAATCCTTCTCCCCAGAAGAATTTCCCTTAGTTCTAAGGAAGTTTCCCTTTGTGATTGTTTCCATGTGTTCACACCTGGACCTCCTTCCATTGCACCAAACTCACTCTTCTTCTTCCTGGACAAGATAGCTGAAGCTCCTTTATTCCAGGCTCAACTTTCATTGAGAATACTGCCCTCCTTCCTCCCACTCCAGCCACCTCAAGTTCTACTTCACATTGCTTTTAGGTAATCATTAGACCTCAATGTCCTTTCAATCAAAATGGAATGTAGGTGTCTGTAGGGTTTAAAATTGAGGAATACCAGAATCTGAAAGCACCTTTGATATTGTCTCTTTTATTTTTATTTATTTGTTTATTTATATGCTTAGAGATGGGGGGGTCTCACTATGTTGCCCAGACTAGACTGGAACTCCTGAGTTCGAGCAATCCTACCACCTTGGCCTCCGGAGTAGCTGGGACCACAGGCACATACCACCACACTCAGCTGAAGATTTCCTCTCTTTTAATCTCATGGACAATGCTCCAGATATTTTATTCTAGTAACTTCCTAAATTCAAAGACTCGAACATTTTAAGTTTATTAAGTCTAGTGTATCCACACCTACGCTACCCAAACATCTCACGAGTTACAGAAATGTGGCTAGATTAAGCTCTGAACATTCAATGAACTGACCCAATGTCAGTCTCTTAGGCACACAGGCAGGCTTCCCGCACATGCTTAAATCCATTTTGATTCAACCAATTAAGAGCAAGCAGCCTAGAGGGCCTTGCATTAGGCTAATGTTGTCTCCATTTCATAATTCCCTCTCTGATTCAATCAGAAATCTATTTTGGTGCAGCACAAGGAGCCAGGCTTTCATACTCTTAGTCTGGGTCTCACCTCTGCTACATATTACCTGTGCAACCTAGGGCCAACCATTTAGTCTCTCTGAGCCGCAGCTTCCTCCCTTGTAAGATGAGGTTAGAGACACTCATCTCACCTGATGACTGTGATGGTTAGAGCAGATCCTGTACAGAAAGAGCAGGTGCAGTGCAGTCACATGGGGAGTGCTCACTGGATAGCAGCTATTAATATTACCCATACGGATTGCGAGGCTTCAGTGGTGCTGTGGAAGCAAATGAAGCAGCTCCGGTACTTAGCACTCAGCACATCTGGGGAGGAATGTAACCAGGCCACCAAAGACTCTTTTGACTTTGCTTTCCAAAAGCCTAAGAGGACTTCAGGCAAGGCAAAATCTGGCAGAAACATTGTGATAAGGAACAGGGCTCTCGGTCTTCACCTCCCTTAAAAAATTAGAGGAGCCTCCCTGGGCCAAGCAATGGGGTGGGCACAAGAGATGGAGAAGATGGTGACAAAAGAGAGCAGGGAGGTTGCCAGGGCCCAAAGAGGGAGGACAAGACAGAAAGGGGCCACATGGGTGGGAAGGAAGACAATTTTGGCAATGGCCAGGGTGGAGGTTTGAGAACCCAGTCCAGGATTGCAAAATAAAAAAAGAAACTAAAAAAGACTTTGTTTTCCTAAGCCCTAGCCTTTCTAAATCCTACCTGTGACTTTAAAAAAGGCACCTATTCTCCCTGGGCTTTAATTAATTTTTTCATGTCAAAATGGAGGGTTTGAGATAGGAGACCACCTCCATGTCTGAGATTACACTGACAGTAGTCATAACAACATTATTCAGGTTTTTATAGGTTATCTTATAGTCCTTCTAACAGCCACATTTTGCATTTGAGGAAACAGAATCAAAGAGGTTGAGGAATCTGACTGACCAAGCTCATGCAGCTGGAAAATGGCGGAATTAGAGCTTGGAATAAAGACCCCATCTGACGTCAAAGCTCTTGATCTTTTTCATCCAGTGACCCCTGGGATCCCATGGTTCTTTCATACCCAGCAAGCAGCTGAAAGAGGGAAGCTGCCCCTTTCTGCAGTGAGGGCAGCGCCCCTCGCCCCTCAGGTAACACACCCACCATGCCTCTCTCTCACTCAAGTAAGCAGATTGTTTGAGCCACTTGTGGAGGTCAGGACTTTCCTGTTCACCTGTGAGGTCACCACCAGTGGCGAGAGAGGGCTGTGACCTCCAGTGCTTGCAACAGAGGAAGAATGATTCTTCAGGTGTCCCTTTCACACTCTCCTTTTGGATCTGGATTGTGGTTTTGCATTTGGCCGCAAAATTATACCTCGTGAAGACCTCTAACAGTTAAACAAAGATGTGATTTTGTTTTCTTAACAGAAATACCTCCCGGTGTTTCTCAGTGTCCCTTGTGCCCACAGTCAGTCTCCACCACTAGATTGTGAGCACTGAGGGGCAGGATTAAGTGGTTTCCTATCTGTGTCTCCTACAGCCAAGTAGAGGGCCCAGCCTATGGTGAGTATGAGCACCAGCACCCTCACATTTAATCTATGCAGCCCTATGTGCTCAGAACCAGTGGGCTAAAAGGAGAGCCCTACCTGAGGCTTGGCTGCTGCATCTCCAGGCACACCTGTTCTTCCAGGAGTCCACTGGGTGCAGGACCCCCCACATCAGTCCCATTAGCCCTGGCCTCATTTATGAGGTGAGACCCCTCATCCTGTCTAATCAAAACCTTCGCAGGTAATACCCGCTTCCCAATGTTTGAGAATAATAACTTTTGAAAGCAGAATGTGTAAAAATGATTGTTACAATCACCAGTCTATAGTACACAGAGGAGCAAATCCAGAAAAATATTGTGTTTGTATCTTTTTATCTATATTTATATTTCTATAATGTTTGCTTTTGTCCTGAGTAGATATATAATATATGTTGTGGGCTAAAATGTGTCCCCAAAAATTTACATATTAAAGTCCTAACCCCCAATACCTCAGAATGTGACTATTTGGAAATGGGGTCTTTAAAGAGGTGATTAAGTTAAAATGAATTCTTTACAGCAGGCCCTAATCCAGCATGACTGCTGCCCTTACCGGAATAGATCAGGACACAAGGAAAACCAAGTAAAGGCACAGGGAAAAGGTGGCCATCTAAAGCTAAAGAGAGTGGCTTCAGAGGAAACTAACCCACCAGCACCTTGGGCTTGGACTTTAAGCCTTCACAACTGTGAGGAAATAAATTTCTACTTTTTAAGCCACACAGTCTATGGTACTTTGTTATGGCAGCCCAAGAAGACTAATACGGTATGGTATATAAAATTTTTCTTACAAAAATCTGTCAATCCATAAATATATTCCCACAGAATATCGACGTTCACTTTCTGTTTCTATTTTTTAAAACTCTGGAAAATCAGCTGATCTTTGACAAGGTAGACAAAAACAAACACTAAGGAAAAGACACTCTACTCAATAAAAGGTGCTAGGAAAATTGGATAGCCACATGCAAAAGAATGAAACTGATCCCTATCCCTCACTATATACAAAAATTAACTCAAGATAGATCCAAGACTTAAATATAATATCTAAAATAATAAAAATTATAGACAAAAACCTAGCAAAAACTTTTCTGAACATTGGCCCAGGTGAAGAATTCATGACTTAGACCCCAAAAGCAACAAAAACAAAAATAAATGAATGGGACCTAATTAAACTAAAAAGTTCCTGTACAACAAAATAAATAATGAACAGAGTAAATATATAAGCTACAGAATGGTAAAAAAAAATATTTATGAACTATGCATCTGACAAAGGACTAATATCTAGAATCTACAAGGAACTCAAACAAATCAGCAAGAAAAAAGCAAATAATCTCCTTAAAAAGTGGGCAAATGACATAAACATTTTCAAAAGAAGATATACAAATGGCCAAGAAACATGAAAAAATGCTCAACACCACGAATCATCAGGGAAATACAAATTAAAACAACAATGAGATACCACCTTACCCCAGTCAGAAAGGCCATTATTAAAAATCATAAAACAATAAATTTTGGCACAGATGCAGTGAGAAGAGAACACTTATACACTGTTGGTGGGAATGTAAATTAGTACAATCTCTATGGAAAACAGTATAGAGAGTCTCAAAGAACTAATAATAGACCTACCATTTGACCCAGCAGTCCCACTACTGTGTGTCTACCCAAAGGAAGTCATTTTATCAAAAGGACACCTGCACTCATATGCTTATTGCAACACAATTCATAATTGCAAAGACATGGAATCAACCTGAGTGCCCATCAACCAAGCAGTGGTATATATACCATGGAATACTATTCAGCCATAAAAAACTACTCGGTCACAAAAATGGATGAAATAATATCTTTTACAGCAACTTGTATGGAACTGGGGGCCATTATCCTAAGTGAAATAATGCAGGAACAGAAAATTGATAAGTGGGAGCTAAGCTGTGGGTTCATAGGGACACGCAGAGTGGTACCTTGGACATTGGAACTCAGAAGAGGGGCAGTTGGGAGGGGGATGAAGGAAGAAAAACTACCTATTGGGTGCAATGTACACTATTCTGATGATACGTACACTAAAAACCCAGACATCACCTCTATGCAATTCATCTATGTAACCAAAACCCACTTGTACCCTTAAATCTATCAAAATAAAAAATATATGCTAAAAAAAACCTCCGGGAAATTTTTTTAATTTGGGAAATAAATGTATTATGTGTACATTTGTATAATGATTATTCAAAAAAATGCATCCCAGTAGAGCCAGAATTATTTTTTGTATTGAGAACACAGACACCAAACCCCTATTAACCCTGACTAATACATGATAGAAATAAGCCTGGGCACAGAAGGACTTTGAAGGAGCACCGGTCCAGTTCCCAGAAATGTTAGGCGAGGAAGAAGAGGGGGAGGCAAAGGCATTGGTGGTGATAGCATGTTCTGTGCCAACATGAAGCCAGAGGAGGTGTGGACTTTATGGAACCCTGGAGATCATCTTGTTCATTGTGCCCCTCGCATCGTGTATGGGATATTATGGTGTCTTAAAACCTACAGGGGTAGAATGTTTTGAGGGGGGTTTGTTAGCAGCATCAGGTGCTCAGTTCCCAGAGAGGTAGGTTGGTGTAGAGTCAGAGGAGGATTTGATAGTCTCAGAGAGGCCTGGCAGTTTGGGGGCAGGAGAGGGGCTGGAATACACCCTGAGACACATTACTTAATCCTGAGCTTTAGTTTCCTTCTTTATAAAACAATTATAATATCACCTGTCACGCAGGCTTCTGAGATGATCAAATGATGCAAAACCCTTGTGAATAGCAAATCATTACACTGGGAGTATCGTAGCTCTCCCTTATCCATGGGGGATACTTTCCAAGACCCCCAATAGGTACCTGAAACTATGGAGTGTACCAAACCCTAAATATACTATGCACAAATTTCTTTCTTCACAATTTCATAAGTAAATTTGTTCTTGCCGTAGAACTTAGCAACCTTAGCATACAATTTTTTTTCTTATTCAGTTGAGAGTTTTCATCTTTTCACTTAAAGGAATTACTTTACAGCTTCTCTTTGGCATAGCCAAATTGCCAGCATTACTAGTCTTACACTTTGGGCGATTATCAAGTAAAATAAGGGTGACTTGAACACCAGCACTGGGTGATCTGATAACCGAGAGGGCTAATAAGTGACTAATGGGTGGGGAGCATAGACAATGTGGGAACACTGGACAAAAAGAAGATTCATGTCCCCAGTGGGATGGAGCAAGACTGCACAAGATTTCATCACACTACTCAGAGTAGTGGGTAATTTAAAATTTAAGAACAGTTTAGTTCTGGAATTTTCTATTTAATATTTTCAGACTGCAGTTGACCTCAGGTAATTGGAACTGTGGAAAGCAAATCCTCAGATAAAGGGGACTACTGTATTAGATGCATGAACAGAGCAGGTGTGTGTCGGGCACAGCTGCAGGCACAGCTGACTCCCTAGGCCACCGAGAGGATAGTCAGTTAATTATCCCCAGGGATGACCCAACACAGCTTGACCTAATTTAGCCCTCTCTGTCTCCAGATGAAATCAGCTGCTTTTGTTTGTTTGCTTTATAAAACTGAAGCATTTTGAAATCACTTAGAATAAAGAAAGAAACAAACTCTGTGTGTATTTTATTTGACAGAATTCTTCACCAGGTTTAAAGTAGGATGGCTAGGTCATGCTCAGTCAAGGGGACATTCCAGAGGCACATGCACATGAACACACACACTCAGAGTGATATTCACTCCTGGACAGGATCACTCCCCAGCTGCACCCCATCCCCTGTGCCACCCCAAAGCTGCAGGTAAAAAGCAGGTTGTTTCCAAGATGGAGCAGCAAGCCCAGTATCAAAAGCCCAGTCCACAGAGGATGAGGAGGCAGCCACGAGACCACTGAGAATCTGCACTTGTTAGAATGGGCTCCCATTCTGTTCAGACAGCTTAGTCAAGAGTGTTAATTAACTTGCCACATGACCTTGAGCAAGTCACTTCCCCTTTGTAAGCTCATCTGTGGTGACAGAGGGCTCCAAACCAGCCCCAGGATGTTAGGACCACTCACTCCTTTGGTAGCTGTCCCTTGGGCCATGTTCTGTCTCCTCTGGAATTCCAGCCCTGGTGTCTGTGCAAGGGCCAGGCTCTGGTTTATTTTGCCCACAAATGTTATCCAAACTCTTCAGAGACCAGGCTATGGCATGCCAGGTCATCCCATTCTGTCAATTGGACACCAAAAATGTCTCTCCGTCTGTCCCTTCCTCTCCATCCCTGCTGCCACTTCCACCGCCTGGGCAGCAGCATCTCTCTCCTGGACCATAGCATCACCTCCCAATTGGCTTTTCTGCCTCTAGGCTCACTCTCTCCAATCCATTCTCTATGTGAGCATCCAGAGGGATATTTCTGGAACAGAAATTTAATTATGTAATATTCCTGCTTGAAAGCAACATATGAATAACTATTAACTACAAGATCAAGTCCAAGAACACCATCCATTACCCTCCATGATTTAGCTTAATTCCCCAGGCTCCCCTTCTGTGTTGTACTCACTGTACCTTAGTCTCTGGCCATCTTTAATTTTTCACCATTCTCAAACAAGCAAGAGGACTTACCTACTGATCCCTCTGGCTCAAATGAACTAATAAATAACATTTTACAGAGCAGAGCAAACATCTGTCTTTCTGTACCTACTAGTTCCAGAAGTCTAATACTGGAGGTCACACTACTGCTGTTAGCAAGACAGTCACTGATCTAAGTCAAGTGTTTGTCCCACTGCTATACATGATACATAATCAGAAGTCAATGAACCCATTGCCTTCTCATTAATTAATCACAGAACATGATACAAATGCAGTTATATCAAAGTCCATTGTTCCTGGACTCTTCTCTTGTGCTTGGATGAAATTTCATCTTTATAAAACAAATTTTTTAGATTCAAAGTCCAAATATTTACTAACAGCAGCCTATTTCTTCAAAGATAGGGAAGTTTGACCCCCTGCAATGAATTCTCACAATGCACATCTTTAATATCAAATGCCTCATTGCATGCACCATAAATGAGCTCCCCCCAAACCCACTTTTTCTTAGACTTATCTTGAAATTTATTATGCAAAAGATTCCATCTTTGGTACAGTCTTTGCCTCGTGTTACACTGTAGAAAGAGCAGTGAGCAATTTCAGAGACTGCACTTAACCTCTCTGAGATGCTGATCTTTGGGAGTGTCTGTCCCATGGAAAGAAAAAATATTTGCCTCATTTTCAAGGAAATCATTTCCAATGAACTTCCCCAGTGCCAATTTTGCCATCTTGTCCACACTCCCCTCAGCAGAGTGTCAGATCTCAATACAGACAAAGCTGTCCAGCCAGGCTCTCTTGCAGCCAAGCCCTGGAAGCCAGGCCCAGAGCCATAGAGAAAGATGACAGCTGCTGCACCTCACAGAGAAAAGAGGCCATCTCACCATGGGCTGGACTGCACGTCTCTAGGAAGCTCAGACTGAAGAATCTCCAGCCAGACACAAGGTCCGAAGGAACACAACTTACCTGGTGCATGCATCACCAGTGTGGGAGAGGGTCTCAGGAAAGCTGACAACTTCAAGTTACACTTGCAGCACAGTGAGACAAGCCTTTGAACCCAAATTACCTTTAATTTGGGGCCACTTAATGCCTTTCATCAATTCCCATTGTCTTAGTTTAACAAATGGAATCATAAATTATGCAATCGACAGCAATTGCACTTATTTGCAATTAGAATTCGTCAGTGCTCTGCCTATGAATAATTAATATTAGGATAACCTTGATGGAGCAAGTGTACTTTGGAGGGGTATACTGAATATTTAGGAAGTCTCCATTTGTGATCTCCAATTTGGGTTGAAATGATCAGCTGGTATATCTCTCCAAATAGCATTCAACCCAGCAAGGAAACAGTGTTTTGAGCTAGAAACAAGAATCAAGGCACAAATAATTCCAAAGGTTTTTGTGTGTGTGTGTGTGTGTGTGGTGCTAAAAGAATAGCTAACAAAAGTATCATGTTCTTGTGACTATCCACTGAATACAAACTCACTATGTGATTCTGGACCAGTTTGGAGGAGCTATCTTTGGGATCAAGTCTTCCCCATCTATTATAATATAAAGTGAGAATGCAGGAATCTGTGACTCTTAAGTTCCACTCCGGATTTTAAATTTTTGAAATACTCAGAATTTTTAACTTTAGTTCATGAGTCCCCCAGGGATCTATAGACAGAACTACATTTCAATATAATTATTCTTGGTCAACCTAATGTTTTATTTTATATATTTATAAACATTATTCTATGAAAGGATTCATTGCTTCCAACAGAGCACCGAACAGATCCATGGCACAAAACAGGTTAAGAGCCCCAGACAGAATGATACATACATGTGCCAAGCACATAAAATTTAATCTTGGTCCAAACAAAGAGAAAATATGGGAGACAAATGATAAATCCTCAAATAGCAGTGCTGGGAAGGACCTTTTCAATTTTCCGTGCAGCCTCCCAACCTCCTCACCTCCAGAGTGGGAATTCCTCCGCAGCCTCCTGGCAGGCTGAGAGGCCCACTCACAACCACTTCATGTGATTCGACCAACCCCATAAGGTGGGCACATCACTATTCCAATTCTAGAAGTGAAACTGACCCTTGCAAAGTGAGTGACTTGCCCGAAGCCTAGAACCAAAGTCTCTTGATTCCAAATCCTTGCACTATCACTTTGCCATGCTAGTTATCACCTTGGATACAACATGAAATAAAAATTTATCAACAAAATACAGAAATGTGACTTATAATAGAAAAATTAAACTCGATCTAAATGTGCTAGAGTGGGGAAGGTGGCGAATTCTCCCCTTCATGGGAAAACAGCCAAAAATGACTCGTCTTCCAGGAAGAAGACAGAAATGGCCAAAGTTACCCCTTGGTCTCCATCTGAGGTGGAACGCATGGTCTGAAAGCCTGGGGCCACCAGAACCAAACGTAGTATAATAGCTGAGTCACTATCTTCTATAGATGCAAAAGAAATGCTTTTCTGTGTTATGTTTACAAAATGAAGTCTTGGCCAGAACTTTTAATTTATAAGGAAGTGAATTTTAAACTTCAGTTTCTCGCTGAACACATAGCCTGTGATTTAAAGGACCAGCTCCTGAGAACTGAATGGATCTTATCATCCATAGAACATTCCAACTCAAGGCCCAGGAGAATTTAATTCGACAACTTAGTGGTTGCCTATTATTTAACAGCAGGTATGTGCCACACACTGAGTTTAGCACCCTGAAAGGATAGTGAATAAGATATAAACTCATGAGCCAGGATGGAAACAAACACATAAAAAAACAATTGCAATACAAGACAGAATGTGCCAAGCCATAATGCAGGAACACACCAAGGAAACAGAGAGATTCATTTTGACTGGTAAAATATGTGAAGGATTCATAGATTTGGGACCTGGGAAATGTCCCTCAAATATATCCCTTTCCTCCCTCTCCACCACCAAGTGAGGAATAAAAAGGGGGATAGATGCATTGGGAGAGGGCAGGCACGTCACGGGGAGATGGGAGGCGTAAGTGAGGAAGGGAGTTGCAGGCAGGCCCAAAGAGATGGATGGGCTAAGTCAAAAAGGGCCCAGTACAGCAAGAGAAGGAATTTGAACCATACCTCATTGTTGGCAAGGAACCAATTGACATTTTAAGCAGAAGACTTACAAAATCTAATTTTTATGAAAAATCACTCTTGGGGCTAGAGACTGGGAGGGCTGGTGGGGCTGAGGATTCAGAAGCACAGAGGCCAGTTATGAATGAAGTTGGTGCAACATGCTAAGAGCCTGCCATTCACCAGTGTCAAGGAGACTGTTAGAGAATCCACATACTAAGTCCAAAGCTACCTCCTAGTAACTTGAATGAAGGTCTTTTTCCAAGATTTGTTCAACTAGTGAAAGAGAAAGCTAATATTTTGTTGAGTTATACCTGATACTCCTTGCACAGATCCTTAACGTAAAAGAAAAATGCAAATCATAAAGTAGACAATTAAGTCAATCATCTGGAAAGCTCAACGCTCCAAATACTTCTAACAATAATATGGCTATTTCATGTGGAAAATGGATTTTAACCTGAAGTACATATGGCATATCATAATCCTCAGTGGAGCCATTCCTGGTTCATTGTTTTGTGGAAATACCTAAGTCATGCCACTCAGCCTTTAATTTCCCATGGCCCCAAAAATGAAAGAGTCAGGCAGAGGGTAAGAGTTTATGGGGTAGGGAGGAAGGGCCATCCGAACACTTAAAAGTTGTCCATTGCTCAAGCAGTCATCCAGCACCCTCCCTGTTCCCCACCTGCCTGAAGAAGGAAGGACTGATGAGGTGAGGCTGTTACCTGCCCTACTTGAGAGGATTTCACATATGGCACAGTGTGGGATCAGTGACAATGTGAAAAGAGGTTGAGACATCTTTACTTCACCCTTTCCATTCATGCACTCTACTTAGACATTTATTCTGTTCCAGGCATAGTAGCAGTCTCTGGGAATAAAACTGAATGAATAAAGGAACAAAGGACTGAATGAACAAATGAAAGAATGAACAAAATGATCCACGTTTCATGCCGAGTATATGTTTTGCTTTGATTCCTTTACCATGCTATTGTAAATGGAGTAAATCTCTGAAGAATCCTAAAAGAAGGCATACAGTGACATCTCCAGCTGTGTGGTCTTAGATAATTAACCTAATGCCTCAGACTCTCCATTTTCTCATCTGTGAAATAGAGATTAAAAAAAAAAACTTTCCTGCTCCCCTCAGTAACGTTATTGGAAAGACCAAATGAGATCATTACGCAACAAGGTTCTTTATAATCTCTAAAATAAATCATATGATACTATTTTAATAAGGGAAGCATCTCAAAGTTTAATTCATAACCACTGAAGGTAATTTAAGTTAGAGGTTTGATGTTCACCTTCTATTCTTTGAAGTGTCAGTTGATTAAATTAATAATGTAAACAAGATGAGGGAGAGGGAGGAAGCATTTAAGCCACTTAATTGTTTTTAACCACAATTGGTGTGCTAATTATGGATCTCATTTGGCTATTCACCAAAGCAAGGTCCTTAAGGACAATGTTATTCATCTTGGTCTAGGTAGCGTGCATATTTCAAAGAAATGACACTGAATTTCTTTTAAAAATAGATTGTAATTCCAATTTCTTTTTTTTTATTATTATTATTTCAGGTTGCCTTGTTCACCCAAGATCCCTCATCCCTCACCTCCACAAGGGTGGACTAGTGAGGTTTGGCAGTTGGGACTTCAGAAATGAAGACACGTGACCAGCTATCCACGGACTCTGCAAAGAGAAATTATCTGAGCCTGCGGAGCACAAGTCGGAAATTCCAGGTCACGAAATCTTTGGCTGAGCAAGAATTTCCCTTGGGAGTAGAACAAGATGGCAGTGGCAAAATGGCAGGATCCCCTTTTTAAAAGACAGAGGGAAAACAAAAACTAACAACTACTCAGGCTCTGGGAGCCCAGCACTGGGTTTTCCCCATATGGAGAATGGGGACTCACGGCCTCCCTCCAAGGCCCTTCTAACAACTGCGACCCTGGCACCCAGCCCCTGGGGCCTGGCTGAAATCACAGCCAGCAGCACGGACTGCTCGCCTTCCTGCCCTGCCCCTTCCCACACTGCTGGGTGCACTGGCCAATTCCATGTGAGTGATATTTTACAGATTGTGAAACACTTGCCCTACATTATCTCATTTGATTCTGACCACAAACCTGTGAGGTAGGTATTATTAGCCCCATTTTGTGAAGGAGTAAACATAAAGGTCAGAAAAATTAAATGGTTTGTCATAATTTCATAGCTATTAGTAGAACCATACATCGTTTTACCTCTGAGCCTGCCTTTATCCACTGTCCTCGATCGTCAGGGTCATTAGCCTCTCCCCTCTTCTATCTCCTCCATGTGCTAATGCTATAAATAGATTCAATTTTCTCTATCTCTTTAACCTTTTTAAAGCATTGCTAGATTATTACTTGATATACCTTTCCTACAGTGTTCTATATTTATTTACATCCCACTTCTTTTCTGTAAAGGTTGATGATGTCTTGTAATGACAAAACAAAGATGCCCAGTGACAGTAATATGGAATGAAGAAATTAGAGCTAAAGCAAATATACCAATCATAACTTGCTATCAATTAAATGAAGCACACTGTCTTTGATATATATGCGTACATATATATAAACACATATATATTTCAATAGACATATTTGTACATACTATTGGGACTCAGAAACCTATGCCCCCCAAATATGGTGAGTTGAGATGCTGTACTGAGGAAGGAGGCTCAAGGTCTTTCTGACCTTCCTCCCTTTTCTCCCAAAGCACAGGCCTTTATCCGCTTAAGATCTAGACCTAAGAAGAGCAAAAATTGCTTTTTTCTTCCCCTCCTTATAAGACCAAGAATGTATCCAAACCAGAACAGACCCTTTCACCATCAAAGGGAACTATTTACAAGTTAATCTCTGTCCCCAGATCCATTCATTCTATCCAGTAATCCTTCATGGGCCCTCCACAGAATTCCTCTTCTACCCCTCCCAAGACCTCTTTTGCCAGGATGGTATAGAAGCTTCTGAACCCTGTTGAGGGGTGGGTAATCACTCTGTGGTTCTCCCCATATATACATGTTAAATAAATTTGCATGCCTTGTCTTCAATTCACCAGACTTTTGCAAGTTGATTTTTCAGTGAACTTTCAGAGGGGGAAGGAGAAGTCTCCCTTGGCACTCCTACAATACATACACATATATTTCAATATGTCTGTGTGTGTAGAATAGTAAGGTCTCCATATAATTTGATACTGAACTTCCTGGGAGTCAAGGCCAAGACAAAGCAGGGTAAATTGCCCAGGTTTCACTATAGGAATGGAGAGAGCTAATTAGCAACTTGGCAGAAACAAATTATTTCCCAGTATTAAGTTCTGCAAGATATTTCTCATGTCATATATACTGATTCTCCCGAGTATCCTGTGAGCTAATAAGAACCTCTTGATATTTTGGTAATGGAACTCCTTCGCGTGGGTTCCAAGACAGATGTGCATTTGAAGAAATACTGCCCCATATCTGAGCATCGACTCTTCATCTTCCTTTCCTCTCAGGGAGATTCAGAACCTTTCCGCACCTCTTGATCTTATTATTTCCTAGTTCCTCTGAAAACATGGCAATATTCTGATGGAAATCAATTTAATCAAATTTAAATGATTAAAAGAAAACACAGCAATCAGATTTGAATTTAAAACTCCTAACATATGGCTTTAAAAAAAATGTTTTACAGAGATTGTGCTAATTAGGATTGCATTTATTTATAGAGAATGAGGATTATATTGTCATTTCAAACTTCAATAGGTATCCATTTCTTTCAATAAATGCAGCTTCCTATAAAGAATCCAATGATCACCTTTTAACATTACTTTAATGCAAACGTATGATACATCTAAGCAAGAGTAATTAAAAGATAGTAAATTCAGGAACTGGTGGTTTAAATTCACTTTTAGTGCAAAGGATACTTCTTGGTTGGCTTAATAAAACCAGAAGCTTCTATTACAGATAGCAGAGATACACATGGGTGTGTAGGCTGATCTTAAAACTTTTTGGAACAATTGAAGAGTTTTTATGAACACATAGTATTGGAATATGGTAGCATTTTGATTTTCTCAAGTATATTAATGTTCCCACAAAGGCAGAATATGATATTGGAAAAAAGCCCATTACTATCCTGGATGTCAAACACAAAGAGAATCCAAATCTGCACATGTCTCTTTTCTTCCCTGATGCAGACATTTAAACTTTGATTACAACAGAGAGATGTCCCAATTATCCAGGGGAAAGGATTTCTAGAGACCCCATGTTCTTCAATTTTCTCCTACAGGTAGATGTATTTTATGATAAACAGGCTGGTAAAATAAAAAAAAAAATCAAGAACCAAGTGTCGACTTGGGTTCTAGTGCAGCTGATCTTCTGACAGTCTTGAAACCTTAGATTCCTATTCTTAAAAACATTAATAAAAATTTATGACAGTTAAAGACAGAATTTTTTAAGGACTAAGTGAAATAGTATGTATTAAGTATGTAGAACAAATCCTAAACACAAAGTAGACATTTAATAAACATGAGTTCTTTCCCCTTTCTATCTGCAGGAAGAGTTTAAAGACCAAATAGTCATTCAACAAATGTTTATTAAATGCTTGCTCTCTGCCACATACTGTTCCAGGATTTGGGGGGTATAGCAGTAAATACAATTAAATCTCTGTAGAAGTATGAAATATATGTGAGTTGCATAATTAAGAAAATTTCTAAAGAAATCAATACTATTGACTCTATCTGTCTCAAGAGCTGGTTAAGGTTAGGTTCCAGAGGAGGTCTAAAATTGAATTGGGGAATGGTCTTATGGAAGAAAAAATTTGTTCTGTTTAATCACACTGAAACTATTATGGAGTACACCCCCTTTATAATTTTCCTACAATATGGTAACTGCTACAATTGCCAGGCATGCTGAGTAAATTTAAAAAAAATTAAAAAATACCACACATAAATCTTCAGCCTCTATTTAGGATGTAAAATTCAAAAGAGAGAGTTGCTCTCATCCTAACAACAAAACAAACCAGAGAAGCTGCAACATCTTTTTTTTTTTTTTTCCAAATACCTCAGTTAAAGACACAAAGAAACCTAAAGGAACTAAATTCCAGGAAAGGGAAAGTGCTTTGTAAGAGAAAAGAGATCTTCAACTATTTACATTCCTGGTAGATTTCTGGGAAGATTTTTAAAAACACCATAGTTTTGGATAAAGAGAGCTCAGCTGAAATTTTAACAAAATGTTAAGTCTGTATATGGCCTGGTATGACAGATAAATATTCTGAGGAGCCCAGGCACAGAGTGAGATTGAATCCACCTGCCAAATTTTTCCAATGGTCTTCACGGAGTGCTCAGAGGTAGTGTGTCAACAGCTTGGGTAGGCCAGGAGCACTGAGAGAGACCACTCGTGAGATACATTGCACCTCCTCAAGACACAAAGCAGCCAGCCTCCAGAGGCAAGGAGCATGACAAGAAAGCTAAAACAAATCCATCAAACAGTACGGAGGTTTTTCAAAGAACTAAAAGTAGACCTGCCATTCAATCTAGCAATCTCACTACTGTGTATCTACCCAAAGGAAAAGAAGTCATTTCATATAAAAGACACCTGCACTCGAATGTTTATTGCAGCACAATTCACACTTGCAAAGATCTGGAATCAACCCAAGTGCCCAGCAATTCATGAGTTGATTAACAAAATGTGATATATGTATACCATGGAGTACTATTCAGCCATAAAAAGGATGAATTAATGCCTTTTGCAGCAATGTGGAAGGAATTGGAGACCATTATCCTAAGCAAAGTATCTCAAGAATGGAAAAACAAACACGACATGAACCTTCTAATAAATTGGAACTAACCAATAGGCACACAAGTGCACAAAGGGAAGTAAAAGTCATTGGAAATCAAGCAGAGGGGAGAGGGAGAAGGGAGGGACCAAAAAAACACCTAATGAGTATAATAAACACTATTCAAGTGATGAGTACATTTATAGCCCCGACTCAAGCCATGTAATAGAAACATTTGTACCCCCTTAATATTTTGAAATTTAAAAATAAATAAATAAATAAAATTCATCAGGCGTGCTACAGGTTCTTAGGCACCTAAGACTGGAGAAAGTACAAGACATCTAAAGGAAACACAAGGCATTTCAAGGCTTCACAGAGAGGAGTAAAGCTGCCCTCAAAAGGCTGAGGCAGCTCAGCATGGTGAAAATTCTCCTAAGCAACAAAAATCCAGGGACTAGACTATAGAGCAAAGAGAACCCCCAAGCAGTTCATAAATCTGGCAGGCAGGCTGTAAAGCAGAGAGAGTTTTCACACACTTTAGAAAGCTGTCAACTCAGTTGTAATTCATAAAAAGATCTCCAGAACCGTGGCAGTTCCAGAGCATAAATCTTGGTTGGAAGGAGAGTCCCAAACCACTCTCCAAATAACTAAAGCCAGCAGTGAGTGAACCAAATCAAACCAAAGCCGCACAAAGCCCAAAGCCAGCTCACTAACTGATCAGATTAATTTAGGACTTCATTTTAACAGACTGATAGGATGAAAGGTGTGTTCTTTTCTGGAGGTAAATATTGTCTGTACTGTTCTTTTACACAAAATGTCTACTATATGGCCAAAAATTATAAGATACATGAAGAAGCAAGAAAATGTGACCTGTGGACAGGAGAAGAAACAGTCAATGAAAGCAGTACCAGAGATAGCCCAAATGGTGAAATCTCAGACTGGGTCTTAAAGATATCTAGAATAAAAATGCTAAGGAATCCAGTGGAAAAGGTATATAAAATGCTTAAAGAGCAAAGTGATTATAGCAGAAAAATAGATTATTTTTTAAACCAAACAAAAACACTAGAAATGAGAAATACAAGATCGGAAATAAAGAATTCAATAGAAAGCCAAAAAAGGAAAATGGACGCAGTGCAAGAAAGGACCAATAAACTTACAGACAGGTCAATATAAAGTAACCAAAATGAAACTCAAAGGCAAGAATTAAAAAAGAAAAGAAAAGAACAGACCATCTGAAATCTGTGGGACTATATGAAAAGTTCCAACACACATGTAATTGGAGTCCTAGGAGCAGAATGAAGAGAATAGTGCAGAAGAAATATTTAAAAACAAAACGTCCAAGAACTTTTAAAAATTAATGAAGGACATCAACCCACAGATTCGAAAAGTCAACCCCAAGCAGGATAAATATAAAGAAAACTGTACCCAGACACAAGTGTGAAAATGGGAAATCAAAGATAAAGAGAAAATCCCAAATGGAGCCAAGCAACAAAAAGAACAATGATACGACTAACAGCTGTCTTCTCAGCAGAGACAGTGGAGAACAAAATCAATACAAAAATAATTTTGAAGTGTTGAAAAGAAAAAAAAGCTGTCAATATCGAATTCCATCAAAGATATCCTTCAAAAGTGAAGACAAAATAGGCTTTTTTATTCATACAAAGTCTAAAAGAATTAGTCTCAGATAAAAAAAAGATAAAATTGTCTAAGCAAATATAAAAGACTCTTTTTGTTAGCATCTTGAAATGTTTTCATAATTACTAGCAGTTTAAAATATAAATAATAACAATATAACTGTGGCATGGAACATTCAGAGAAAATGTACAACAGTAACAGGACAAAAAGCAGAAAAGTAAATGGAAATACATAGTTGTAAGGGTTGTTAACCTTCATTTTAAAGTATAATTTCACTTAAAGGTAAACTGTGATAACTCAAAGATCTATGTTGTAATAGCTACAGCAACCAGTAAAATAAATCAAAAAGACATGTACCTCTAAAATAATCAATACAGACGATACAGACTTACAGACTTGTGCTTCTGGCCAAAACAGAGTAACGAGATAGGATTTTCCTCCCCATTTCAAGTAATTAAAAAAAACTGGACAAAGTATGTAGAACAACAGTTATCAGACAATGGACATCAGGTGATGGAGGAGAGCAATCACTGAGATAGAGGAAACAAACAGGTGAGCCCAGTGTTGCTCAGCTTGAGATCTGGAGAGACTTGCCAGGCTCTCTGCAAGAGGATGATCTCTAGAGGTGCTTGTCTCCTGGAGAAGATGAGGCAGAGTTAGGAGTCTGGAGAGACTTGTGTAGCTGGAGTTTACAGAGACCTCCAAAAGAAAAGATGGGCACAGAGAGAATGCTCTGAAAAACTGCAGACATGAGGACACATTAGCATGTGATGCAAGGAAACTATAAGAGGCAGAGGAAGAATTATCAAAAAAAAAAAAAAAAAAAGCAAAGGAAAGAATCATAAGAAAAAGAGCTCACATAGGGCTGGAAAGAATTAATGTTACCACCAGCCATAGTAGAAAAACCTCAGTATTTTAGAGCATTGAGTAGAGTGCTCAGATGCATATGTGTTATTAGTGGGACAGAATTGGCCTAGACCAAAAGCTGCTCTGGCCCTGACTAACAAAGCTTAAAAACAAGATTTGAAGGATCGAATATTGTCAAATAATTATATCCCAGAGTGAAGCTCAATAATATTTTTTAATTAATTAATATCCAGCACTCAAACAAGGTCAAATTCACAATGTTTGACATTCAATTAAAAATTGCCAGACATTCAAAGAAGGAAAAAACTACAAACCACAATGGTGGGAAAAATCAATCAATGGAAAAAGATCTTGAAATATCATATGTAATAGAATTTGTAAACAAAGATATTTTTTTAAAGTTTGCATAAAAACAAATAACCCAGTTTCAAAATGGGCTAAAGAGTTGAATAAATACTTCTCCAAAGAGATTATATGATTAGCCAATATGCACATGAAAAGCCACTCAACATCATTAGCCATTAGAGAAATGCACATCAAAATCACATGAGAATCACTTTATAACCACTAAGATGGTTATGATTTGGGGGAAAAATGGCCTATAACAAGCAAAGGTGTGGAGAAATTAGAACCTTCATTCATTGATGGCAGGAATGTAAAGTAGTGCAGCCACTTTGGAAAAGAGTTTAGCAGTTCCTCTGTATGTTAAATATAGAGTTACCATGTGTCTCAGCAATTATATGCCTAGATATATAGCCAAGAGAATTAAAAACATATGTTCACACAAAAATGTGTACATGAATGTTCATAGTATCATTAATCATAATAGCCAACAATGAAAATAACTGATTATCAACTGAGTGGATGAACAAAATGTGGTATATTCATACAATGGAATATCATTTGTCCATAGAGGAATAAGTACCGATATGTACTGCAACATGGATGAATCTTGAAAACATTACACTAAGTGAAATTAGCAAGGTGCAAAAGGCCACATGTTGTATGATTCCATCTATATGAAATGCACAGACTAGGCAAATCTATAGAGACAAAAAGTAGGTGAGTATTAATATTTGCTAGGGTAGATAGGGGGAAGGAGTAATGAGAAGTGACAGGGTACTCCCTAATGAGTACAGGGATTCCTTGGGAGATTATGAAAATATTCTGGAATTAGATAGTGGTGATAGTTGCACAATTTCGTAAATATACTAAAAACCACTGAATTATACATTTTAAAAAGGTGAATTTCATAGTAAGTGAAATTTATCTCAAGTTTAAAAAATTATTCCCAATATGAATCTCTGAACCATGTGAGTTTTCAAGAAAGTAGTCTTTCTTCTAGAATTCACATTAGATTGGAGGATGCTTCACTTACAAATATTTAATACCTTGGAAAAAGTGCTGCACCATCACTGTGTACAACCAGCAATAGTTAAATCCAGTGCCAATCATAATCTGGAAAGATATAATCTCAAATGTCATAATCCAGATATTGAAATTCTGAAAAATCAAAAATAATCCCTAAAAATCAAAATCCTACAAGTCAAAATCTATAAAGTCTAAAGTCCCTAATGTTTAATTGAATCCCCAAATCATGACAGATTTGGAATTAGCTGTGACCAAGACTTCTAAAAATAAATTTCGAAGTGTTACCAGTAGTTTGTTTTTGCTTTTTTCCATTCACACCAATGCATTTGGTGGAAAATTCAAATGAGTGTGTTGACCATGTGATAGGACAATGACAAAAACTTCAGTTCAAAAATGCGTCATTTGTCTGCATTGGCATTCCTTCCAGCTGATGAAATTCCAGAGATCTCAAATGAATTGAAGCCCCATTTACCTAAAGAAGCCAACTAAGTTACTGTTTTGGAAATATTAACAATTATATGCATGGAAGGATAAGAAGGCACTTATACAATGGTGTAGCTGTTCCATCACCAATACTGTTTCCGCCAAATTTGTGATCTGTATATGAGTGCATACGAAATAGATTTCCACATGCCCCAAACAACACAGAAGCATGGCACAGAAGATGGGAAATTTTAATAGAAAATGTTTATGAATCATAAAAGAATTTCAAAAAGAGCAGCACCACATGGAAAATGGATGTGAATGTATTCTCTGAGGAGTCATGCCCTAAAAGAAAAAAAGCAGCTATTCATCACTGAGCAAGACTTCAAAATATAGTTAATGATCATGAAATTTGGCCAGCTCTTACAGACTACCTCCATGCAATTGCCTATACTCTATCCCTGCACTATGCTTTTTATTCATATGTTGAAATTTTGGTGTTTTTAAAGATTTTTCCCACTATATTAAATTGTCAGCATTATTTTTTTACAATTTGCTATGCTATGCATTTCATCTTCACATCATTTCTAATAGAGTAGGTATAAATTATGTAAAGACTTTTAGAGAGTTTTAATTTTTTTTTTTTTTTTTTGCAAATTTGACTCCATGAAAGTGCATTATCACAATATTGACTTTCTGTGTAAGTATTATGTGTGTGCCTAAAAATGTTGAAATTTCCTCAATAAATGGAAAGATGTTCTTTTTGTGCATCTGCATTTGTGAAAGATAAAATTTCTTGCGATATCAGCTCTTTGGAGGACTACATACACAGTGGTGACTCATTGTGGGTTTTGATAATTCTCTTCAAAAGACTTAGGTTGTCCATCACAGTATTTTAGATAAATTCAGTTATATAAGCTGTTTGTTCATGAATGCAGTTCATCTGCTCATAACTGTTATACCTGTGTGCCTGTTGTTAGCATACCTGAGTGTTTAGGCTTGTAAAAATATATACGTTATTATCTATTTTATTGTGTAAAATAGCCTATTAAGTATTTTAACATGTTTTCATGTTTCTCAAATAAACCCCTTTTAAAATGTAAATAAATGTCTTTCAAAGAATTTTTCAAATTATTTTTTCCAGAATTATATTTTGGGGATTTTGATCTTTCAGGATTTCAACATTCGGTATTATGGCATTCAGGATTATAACTTTTAGAATTATAACCTAACCCCAGTTAGATCACCCAGATCTTCTGAAATTAATACTTAAAACTAATGGCAAGATTAATAAGATTCAATCGTATGAACTACAGACCAATTCTACATCTGCAATGTGGCTTCTCAAATGTTATGGTCACCAATATGTAGACTAATAAATGGATTTTAGACATGAATTCATAGTCACTGCTAAACATGTGGTTTATCACTTTCTTATCAGATTAGAAGTTTCTGGAGTGCAGGGCACAGAGTAGGAAAATGTGAAAGAGAATTGGGGGGCTCGAATAGACTGAAGTAGAATTTCTAATCCAGATGACAATTTTTCTTCTTTAAATTAAGAGGGTGACGGTATAGGTTTAATAAATATTTGTGTGAATTAACTAACAATACACTGAATTAACAGCAGAATAGACCCTGTAGAATAAAGAATGATTGAAATTGAAGGTGTAGCAATAGAAACTCTCCAAAATAAATCAGAGAGAAAACAACACAAACTAACAAGCACATCAGGGAACTGTGAGACAATTTCAAGCAGCTGAATATACTTGTAATTAGAGTTCTTTGAAGTGCCAGGAGTAGTCAAAAACATTTAAAGAAATGATGGCCAAAATTTTTTCAAATATCATGGAAACTATAAAGTCATAACCTGAGAAACTCAATGAACACCCAGCAAAAGAAACATTTTTTAAAAAGCTACACCAAAGCATATAAAAATCAAATTAATTAAAACTAATGATAAAGAAAAAAATCATAAAAGCTGCCAGAAGCAAGACATATCAGATACAGGGGAAGAAAAATAAAATCAAGGCAAACTTCTCATCAGGAACAATGAAATATAAAAGGCAGTGAAACAACTTTATGGTACTAAAAGAAAAAAGCTATCAACCATTAATTCCCTAGCAAGTAAAAGTAACTTTCAAAAATGAAGACAAAATAGAAATGTTTTCAGACATACAAAATAGGTAATAATGCATCACTAGCAAATCTGTAATACAAAAAGAAGAAAAGATGATACCAGATGGAAATCTCCACCAACACAAAGAAAAGAAGAGTACATGGCAAACGTGATTAAATGCAATTTTTTTCTTATTTTTTGAAACTCTTTCAAAGATAATTGAGTACTAAAAGTAATAACAATGGAGAGTAGGATTTATCTAAGATTAATATGAATGATGACTCTAGCACAAAGATCAAGAGAGAGAAATGCATGTAATGCTTTGTAAGGACCTTGTGCTATACCTGCAGAAATATAACATTACTTAAAAGTAGACTGTAACAGGTAAAAGATATGTGAATCTTAAATAAAAGAAGGAAAGAAACAGGGGGGAGGAAGAGACAGAGAGAAAGAGAGAGAGAGAGAATGAAGGGGAAAAAAAGGAAGGAGGGAAGGAGGGAGAGGGAGGGAGGGAGGAACGAAGGAAGGAAGGAAAAAAGGGAAAGAAAATGGGAGGAAGGAAGGAAAGGAAGGAGGGAGAAAGAGGGAGAAAGGAAGGAAGGAAGGAAGGGATGAACTACAGCAAATAGTGCAACAAAGGAAATAAAAAATGGGATCATAAAGCATATCCATTTATCCCAATAGAAGGCAGAAAAACAGAAAAAGCTGAGAAACTAACAGAAGGAACAGAAAGAAAACAAAAAGCTAGATGGTGAATTTAAATTCAATCATATCAATAATCATATTTAATCTATATGATTTAAATGGCCCCAATTAATTGGCAGATTCGACAAAAAGGCAAGACCCAAATATGCACTGCTTACAAGAAACACACTCTACATATAAAAACTCACATTTAAGTCTTTTATCCATCTTGAGTTGATTTTTGTATATGGTGAGAGATAAAAGTCCATTTTCGTGCTATGGATATTAATTTTCCTAGCACCACTCATGGGATAAGATGTCCTTTCACCAATGTATGTTCTTAGCACCTTTGTTGAAATCAGTTAACTGTAAATACATGGATTTATTTCTGGATTCTCTATTCTGTTCCACTGGTCTATGTGACTGCTTTTACACCAATACAATGCTGTTTTGGTTACTATAGCCTTGTAACATATTTTTAAGTTAAGTAGTGTGATGCTTCCTGCTTTGTTCTTCTTGCTCTTGACTACTTTGGCTATTTGGGCTCTTTTTTGGTTCCATATGAATTTTAGGATTGTTTTTCTATTTCTATGAAAAATGCATTGGTAATTTGATGGGGATTGCATTCAATCTGTAGATTGCTTTGGGTAGTGTGGTCATTTTAACATTATTAATTATTTCCATTCATGAGAATCGGGTGTCTTTCCATTTGTTTGTGTCCTCTTCAATTTCTTTCATTTGTGTTTTGTAGTTTTCCTTGTAGAGGTCTTTCACTTCTTTGGTTAAATTTATTCCTAGGTATTTTTTGCAGCTATTTTAAATGGGATTGCCTTTTTTATTTCTTTCTCAGTTAGTTCATTATTGATATATAAAAAAGCTACCAATTTTTGTATGTTGACTTTGTATCCTGCAACTATACTGAATTTGTGTATCAGATCTAAGAGTGGAGTCTTTAGGATTTTCTATATATAAGATCATATCATCTGCAGAGAGGGACCATTTGACTTCCTCTTTTCCAATTTGAATGTCTTTCAAATTTTTTTCTTGTAGGATTGCTCTGGCTAGGACTTCCAGTAATATGTTGAATAGGAGTGGTGAAAGCAGGCATCCTTGTCTTGTTCCAATTCTTAAAGGAAAGGATTTCAGCTTTTCCCCGTCCAGTATGGTGTTAGCTGTGGCTTTGTCTTATATGGCCTTTATTGTGTTGAGGTATGTTCCTTCTATGGCTAGTTTGTTGTGAGTTTTTATCATGAAGCAATGTTGAATTTTATCAACATCGCTGCATCTTCTGAGATGATTATATCATTTTTGTCCTTCATTCTGTTAATGTGATTTATCACATTTATTGATTTACATAAGTTGAACCACCCTTGCATCCCTGGGATAAATCCTACTTGATCATGGTGTATTATCTTTTTGATGTGCTGTTGGATTCAGTTTGGTAGTATTTTCTTGAGGATTTTTGTGTCTATGTTCATCATGGATAATTCCTGTATCTTGCTCTTTCTTTCTTTCTTTCTTTCTTTCTTTCTTTCTTTCTTTCTTTCTTTCTTTCTTTCTTTCTTTCTCTCTTGTCATTGCATCATTGTCTGATTTTGGTATCAGAGTAATGCTTGCATCACAAAATGAGTTAGGGAGAATTCCCTCTTCTTCGATTTTTGGGAACAATTTGAAGAGGATTGGTGTTAGTTCTTCTTTGAAAGTTTGGTAAAATTCTGCAGCAAAGCCATCCAGTTCCGGACTTTTCTTTGTTGAGACGACTTTTTATTATTGATTCAAACTAATCACTAATGATTGGTCTATTCAGGTTTTCTATTTCTTCCTGATTCAATCTTGGTAGGTTTTATGTGTCCAGGAATTTATCCATTTCCTCTAGGTTTTCCAGTTTGTTAGTGTATAGTTGTTCATAGTAGTCTCTGATGTTATTTTGTATTTCTATTATATCAGCTGTAATGTCTCCTTTTTCAATTCCAATTTTGTTTATTTGGGATTTCCTTCTTTTATTCTCAGTTAATCTAGCTAGCAGTTTATAAATTTCGTTTATCTTTTCAAAAAAACAACT
The DNA here is from genome assembly GCA_004363605.1 of Indri indri. Classification (NCBI taxonomy): domain Eukaryota; kingdom Metazoa; phylum Chordata; class Mammalia; order Primates; family Indriidae; genus Indri; species Indri indri. Next base: position 211,477 of record RJWJ010000503.1, read on the forward strand.
TTGTGTTTTATTGATCCTTTGCATATTTTTTTGGTCTCTATTTTGTTTAGTTCTGCTCTGATCTTTATTAATTTCTTTCCTTCTGAGGAAACACTTCAGTAAATTGGTCTAGGCAAATACTTTATGTCTAAGACCTCAAAAGCACAGGCAACAAAAACAAAAATAGACAAATGGGAATATATCAAACTAAAAACTTTTTGCATAACAAAGGAAACAATCAACAGAGTAAAGAGACAACATATTGAGAGATAATATTTGCAAACTATTCATCCGACAAGGGACCAATATCTAAATACACAAGGAACTCAAACAACTCAATAGTAGAAAAACAAATAATCCCATTAAGGAGTGAGTAAAGGACATGAATAAACATTTCTCAAAAGAAGACATATAGATGGCCAAAAAGAATATGAAAAAATCCTCAACATCATTAATCATCAGAAAAATGCAAATCAAAACCACAATGAGATATCATCTTATCCCAGCTAGAATAGCTATTATTAAAAAGACAAAAATAACAGATGCTGGTGAGGATGTCCAGAAAAGGGAACTCTTATACACTCCTGGTGGAAATATAAATTAGTACGGCTACCATGGACAATAGTATGGAGAGTTCTCGAAAAACTAAAAATGGATCTACCACATCATCCAGCAATCCCACTATTGGGTATTTATCCAAAGGAAAATAAGTCAGTATATCAAGAGAATACCTGCACGCATGTTTATTGTAGCACTATTCACTATAGCAAAGATGTGGAATCAACCTAGGTGTCTATTGACAGACAAATGGATAAAGAACATTGTAGTGCACAGTGAAATACTACTCAGCCATAAAAAAGAATGAAATCATGTCATCTGCAGTAACATTGGTGGAACTAGAAGTCATTATATTAAATGGAATAAGCCAGGCACAGAAAGACAAATATCACATGTCATCACTCATATGTGGAAGCTAAAAATGTTGATCTCAAAGAGCAAGAGAGTAGAATGATAGATACCAGAGGTTGGGAAGAGTGTGTGGGTAAGAGGGGGATAAAGAGAGATTGTTAATAGGTACAAACATACAGTTAGATAGAAGGAACAAGTTCTAATGTTCAATAGCAGAGTATGGTGACTATAGTTAACAACAATGTATTGTGTATCTTAAAATGAGAAAAAAATGACTTGAAATGTCACCAACATATAGAAATGATAAATACTGGAGGTGATGGACACCTCAAATACATGTAACAAAATATCACATAACCCCCCCAATATATACAAATATTGTTTATCAATAAAAATTAAGTAAAATAAGAAAAGACTAAAGTAGGTTAAAAGTGAAATATTGGGAAAATATACGATGTAAATACTAATTAAGAGAAAGTTGAAGTGGCTATATCCATATCAATCAAATATTTTCAAGCAAAAAAAAATTTAAGATATCGATTCTCCCCTAATTAATCTATAGATTTAATTCAATTTTAATAAAAATTCAAGCAGGCTTTTCTGCAGAAAGTGACAAGCTGATTTTAAAATTCATATGGAAATTTAAAAGACCTAAAACTGCCAAAATAAATTTGAAAAATAACAATGTAGGAAGGCTAACACTACCTAATTTCATGACTTTTTATAAAGCTATCATGATCAAGACAGCATTGTTTGAATTAAGGGTAGATAGCATATCAACAGAACAAAACAGAGTTCAGAAATTAACCTACACATGTATAGACAACTTTTTTTTTATAAAGACACAACAGAAATTGAGTGAAAAAAGGGTATACTTGTAAACAAATGGCTTTAATAATAATGGCTCTCCATACGCAGAAAAAAAATAACCTTTGAACCATGTGCATGAACCTCACACCGTGTGCAAAAATTTCAAACATACAGCTAAGGACAAAATTAAAACTTCAAACTATTAAACTTTATGAAAAAAACATAGGATAAAATCTTTATTACCTTTCTGTGTCTGTATGATCTCACTTATATGTGGAATCTCAACTAGTCAATATCACAGAAACAGAATAGAAGAGTGATTACCAGAGGCTGGGGATAGAGGGCAGGGAGATGAGAAAGGGGAGATGTTGATGAAAGGATACAAAGTTTCAGTTGGGAAAAATAAGATTTAGTGATCTATTGTACTGCATGGTGACCACAGTCAACAATAATGTATTTTAAATTTTAAAATTACTGAAAGAATAGATTTTTAATGTCTTCACCATAAAAATATAAGTTGGTGAGGCAATAGATACGTTAATCAGCTTGACTGAATCTTTCTACAATGTGTATATAGATAATTCATCATACGGAGCTCCATAAATAGAATTATTATTTGTCAATTAAAAATAAATTAATAAAAAAACTTTGTTACCTATACATATCAAAACTGTCAAGGGCATGAAAAACAAGAAAAGACTTATTGAGAAAGTAACACAAATTGGAGAGGATCAAAACACAAAACAAATTACTTTCCACAGGGGTTGCACTAATTTCCAGTGCCACCAGCAGTGTAAGAGTGTTCCTGTCTCTCCACATCCATGCCAGCATTTATTGTTTTGGGACTGTTTGATAAAGATCAGTCTCACTGGAGTTAGGTGATATCTCACTGTGGTTTTGATTTGCATTTCCCTAATGATTAGAGATACTGAGCACTTTTTTATATGTTTGCTGGCCATTATTCTGTCTTCTTTTGAAAAATTTCGGTTAATGTCCTTTGCCCACTTTTTGATGGGGTTGTTTGATTTTTTTCTTGTTAATTTTCTTAAGTTCTATATAGATTCTTATTATTTTCCCTTGATCAGAAAATATAAATATTTTCTCCCATTCTGTAGGTTGTCTGTTTGCTCTAATGACGGTTTCCTTGGCTGTCTGGAAGCTTTTTAATTTGATCAGGTTCCATTTATTTATTTTTGTTGCTGCTGTGATTGCTTTGGGGGTCTTCTTCATAAATTCTTTGCCTAGGCCAATGTCTATAAGAGTTTTCCCAACATTTTCTTCTAAAATTTTTAAGGTTTCACACCCTAGATTTACATCTGTTATCCATTGTGAGTTGATTTTTGTGAGAGGTGAGAGGTGGGGATCCAGTTTCAGTCTTCTGCATATGGTTATCCAGCTTTCCCAGCACCATGTATTGAATAGACATTCTTTCCCCCAATGTATATTTTTGTCTGCTTTGTCAAAGAGCAGATGACAATATGAGGATGGTTTTATATCTGGGTTCTCAGTCCTGTTCCAAAGAGCTAAAAATAGAAATACCATTTGATCCAGCAATCCCACTACTAGGCATCTACCCAAAGGAAAAAAAGACATTCTATAAAAAAGAGTCTGCACTCGAGTGTTTATGGCAGCACAATCCACAACTGCAAAGATGTTGGAACAACCCAAGTACCTATCAATACATGAGTGAATTAATAAAATGCGGTATATGTATACCACAGAATACTACTCAACTACAAAAAACAATGGGGAACTAGCACCTCTTATATTACCCTGGATAGAGCTTGAGCCCATCCTTCAAAATGATGTATCATAAGAATGGAAAAGTAAGCACCGCATGTACTCGCCATCAAATTGGTACTAACTGATCAACACTAAGGTGGTCAGATGGAAGTAACACTCACTGGGTGCCAGTCAGGTGGGAGGGGACTGGTAGGGATGGGTGAACTCACAACTAATGGATGTGGAGCGCATTGTATGGGGGAAGGGCATGCTTGTAGCTCTGGCGTGGGCCAGATAAAGGCATTACATGTAACCAAAATGTTTATACCCCCCTAATTTTCTGAAATTAAAAAAAATGAAATAAAATAAAAACAATTAAACACATGTGGTTTACAATTGGCTCCTGTAACATGAAAAAAAGGCAGTATATAAGCTGGTGATATCTGAACTGTCTTTAATTAATAGTATTCTGCCAATGTTGATTTCTTAATTTTGATAAATTTACCATGGTTAACATCAGGGGAAGCTAGGTGAAGAATATACTGGAACTCTCTGTACTATCTTTGCAATTCCTCTGTAAATATACATTTATCTCAAAATAAAATGTTTTTTAAAGTAATAAAGAAATATGAATAATCTTATGCAAATAAATTCACTAAGTTAGATAAAAGGGAAAAATCCTTGAAAACATATTTGTATCAAATCACAAGAAGAAAAAGACAATGTAAATAGCTACATATCTATGAACAAAATTCGTAATTTAATTTAGCAAAGCTGCAGGTAAAAAAAAGTCTAAACACTAGCAATAAACAACTAGAAACCAAAACTTTAAAATAAAATTTATGACAGCATTTTAAAAACTTCACAAACCTGGACTAAATCTAATTTAAAATATGCAAGACCTTTTTACTGAAAACTGCAATATATTGCTAAGAGAAATGGAAGAAAACCTAAATAAATGAATAATGTTCATAGATTAAAAGACTCAATATTGTTAAGATATGCATTTTCCATAAACTGGGCTACGTGTTCAATGCAATCCCTCCCAAAATTTCACCAGAAATGTTTTGGAAAAATTGATAAGCTGATTAGATAATTTATATGAAACAAAGGATGAGAATAGTCGACACAACTTTGAAATTAAAAGCACAAAGCCAGAGAATTTATAGTACCTGATTTTAAGACCCATAAAACTAAAATACTCAAGAAGATAGGTCTTCTGATTTTAACCATACTTGATGAAAACTTTTCTCTGCCATTGTTAAAAGAAAACCAAAAGCATAAACCTACATGTTCCAGATGTGATCATTATGGATGAACCAGCTTGTGGGTCTTTCCCTCCTTGCAAGGGGCTGGTGGCAAGGGAGAGCTGTGATGAAGGTATGCACTGGATAGTCCCAAGATTCTGGACTTTTTAGTTTGTTCAGTAAACAAATCTTTATTGAGTGTCTTTACCGAGTGTAGCCTTTTATATGAGGTAAAATACAAGAAAGAAAAGGAAAAGGAGGAGAGAGTAAATAAATTGGGCAGGTGGTGCCCGGTCTGGTATTAGATACTGTACACATTTCTAATCCTCACAACAGCATCATATGGTAAATATTACGATCTCCATTTTATAGAAAAGGAACTTGCAATTTAGAGAACTTAAAGCTACACAGGTAGTAATGTGGAGAGGTGGAAATCAAACCCAGGTGGAGTGTGTCTTTTAAATCCTTGCTTTTTTTTCACTACACTACATTGCCTCCCAGGACAGTCTAGCAAGGGAGATGGATAACAAGAAAATACAATGCACTGTGATGAGTGCTATAACAGAGATAAGTTTTATTGGAATTAACTCTCCCTGGAGGAGCTTTGGAAGTCTCATGGAAGAGGTGACAATTGAATCAGGTGTAATTGATGATGAGGAGCTCACCAGCTGGAGCCCAGAAAGGGTATACTTGGAGGATTGTAGAGAGAATGACAAGGAATTAGGTTGGCCAGAAATACAGAATTTGTAAGGTTTTCAGATTTCCAGAGATAATAGTGAACAGTCCCTTTGGGGACTAGACTGAAAAATGCTATGTATGTCAAACTAAGGGGTTTATATTTAATTTGGTAGGTAATGGAAAGTCACTGGAATGCTTGAACAATGGTTATTTTAAGATTACTTTGACAGCATACGGAGTTTAGATCAAAGGAAAGAGGTTGTAAACAGGAAGATCTGATAGAGAGATATTGCAGTAGCCCACCAGAGAGCTGAAGAGATCCAGGAATGTGTCAGTCTCAGTAGAAATGGACTGATGCAATGGAGTGAATAAAATAAAGGGCGTGAACTTGACAGGACATAGTAAGTACTTGGACAAATGTCGAGATGGAAGAGCCGCTCTCAGTGTCAGGCTCAGGTGACCGGGAATGTGAGAGAGCATAAGAGAAGGCACAGGTTGGGGTGGCAGGACGTTGACTAGGAAAGTTGGTCTTCCTCTTCTGTTACTCACCATGGAAGAGACATGCTCGCCTGCTTGCTCAGTGTTCCCATTTCAGCTTGCGGCACCAAAAAAAAAAAAAAAAAAAATCATCTCTGAGTTACAATAAGGGCTCAATATTACTTTGGATGCCTCCCTTCAGCCCACCAGGCTGGATATTTTACCTCTTGGTGCCTCACCTGTAATATATTCCAGCCAACAAAGGATCATATTTGCTTTTTACACCTACCTTTCACCACTGTTTAGTTTTTCTCTGCTTGTAGCTAAATCTGAATGTGTCAGAGACTGGCTAGCTATTGGTGAAATTTGTTTTCCTTTCCTCCATGCCCACAGCTGGACCACAGTTCCTAGGCTCCCTTGCCATGAGATGTAGTCATGTGACCTGATTCTGGCCAGTAAAAAGTGGAGGGAAGTGATGGAGTCCACTGCCATGCTTGGCCATAAAAACTTGCTGCACAATACTCGACTCTCATTTTCCCCTACATGCCAACTGGATGTCAGCGTCCAAGGTGACCTTGGAAGCCACATGATGAAGACGCCAGAGCTTCCACAAGCGTGAATGACTGCATTGTGTAGAGCCTTCGCTCCCTGGCCCCACTTGCCTGCCACTGTAACTGTTAGACTTAACATCATCTAGAAATAAACTTTTATTCAGTTAATCCTCTGAGATTTCAGGTTTTATCTTTTAAGCCACAGAGATTCCAAGGTTTATCTGCTAACTAAAACAGCAATGCTGCAACTCAGCTGATAATGGTCTCTATCCTCGTTGTGATACAATCCAGGTTTCTAGCCAATTTCTAGCTTTTAAATTGCAGTCATTTGGAAACAATAAAACTGATTCACACACACAAAAAAAACTTGTACAGCCCCCTGAATAGGGAAACTAGATCCACAAGCTACTCATACTACAGAGTTTGAACCCTCAATCTCTTCTTAGCTGAGTTCTAGACTGAGGCCAGCATCCACGGGACCCATCCTGGGAGCAGAGAACCATGGAGGCCAGGACAGCCAAGAGGATGGTTAGAAATGTCACTTTAATTAGACCTTACACGTAGGCTGCCTGCACATATTATGTCTTCTCATTCTATTGGGGTAGTTTGTTCCATTTTTGGCCACCAATGAGGAAATTAGCCACATAGTCCCAGCATAGGGAAATGACAGAAACCAGAACTGACGGCTCAACTCTCAGCAGCTGAAGAGAGACTGAGAGTGGTGTTCCATGGTCTTTTCTTTCCTTCTCTGTCTTTGGTAACTTTTTTGACTTATAATATACATTCAGAAAAGTGCACAACTCAAGTATATGGTGCAAGGAATTTTCACAAACTGAACCATTATGTAAATCAGCATCCAGTTCAAGGAAGAGAACATGACCAGCTCCCCGCAAGCCCACAGGCTTCCTTCCCATCACATTCCCTCAAGAGTATTCTACCTCCTGACTTCTCACAACACCGCTTCAGTTTGCCTACTTTTGAATCTTGACAAATGGAAACATTTAGTCTCCATTCTTCTGTATCTGTTTTTTTTTTTTTCCAACATTACATTTGTGCGATTCATTCATGGTATTCCATGTAGTTTGTTCATTGCTATTGCTGTATAGTATTTCATCATATGAATAATAAACCACATTTATGCATCCATTCTGCAGTCAATAGGTCCTTTGGATAGTTTCCAATTTAGAGATATTACAAATAGTGTGGCTATAAACATTCTTGTACACGTCTTTTAATGAATATATGTAAGCACTTCTATTGGCTACCTACCTAGGAGTGGAATTGTTGGGTCACGTGCTGTGCATTTGTTCAGCTTTAGTAGAAATGATTGAACAGTTTTCTGAAGTGGTTGTACCAATTCCATGTTCTTTGTAATGGATACCCTGCAAATGGCCAAAGTACCAGGAAAATGATGTGTTAATTCGGGGCATACTGAATTTGAGATACCTGTGAAACAACCAAGGGGAGTTAAGAGAAAAGTGTTGGCTCCAGGACTCTGAGGCTCAGGAGGAAGATTTTGGCAAGATGCAGTCATCAGCCAAAAGTTGACAGAGGAAATCACGGGGTCAGACTGAATGCCCCAAGGATAGTGTGAGGCATAAGAAGGTAGGGACAGAGGACAGGAGGAGGAGGAGGCCAAGAAGCAGCTTCCTCACTAACCGGGAGCAGTGAGTCACATGGGAGAATTGGGTTCACTCTGTGCTGTTTGGAAACTGACAGGGTATTTAGGGAGATTGATTGTATCACATTCTCTGAAATTTATTTTGAACAAAACTTTCTCCAGACTGTGCACTTACTTTGGCTTCATTTCTAATTCCCCTGGTTCTTTCCTGCACATTTGGTATAGGAAAGAACTATCCACAGAGAAGAAATAGCTTCTGGCACTCTTTTTTTTTTTTTTAAATAATTCAAACACCTTATTAGATTGGAGTTGACTTTATATAATATTCCCCATGACAGCCTGCCTTACTGCAATGGAGTTCAGCATCGTTATGATACACAAAGCTCTGAAACCCACCACTCCAACATTTTAGGCTGTTTTTTTTCTAACTTTGGTGAATTTCACTATCATGTTGCTGATGAAATCCATTAGTTCAGGCACTTAAATGATGCATATCCTTCTATCTCAGATGGAGGGGTGGCTGCTACCCACAAGACTGTTGTCTTCCCTGGGGGCTGCAATAATTAGAGAAAGGAAAAAAAAATGGATGCGAGATTACTGGGGCTGCCTCCCAGGCACCAAATGAAATTCGATCCTTTTGAAGATCCAAAGATGAATGAAATATGGTTCCTTCCTTCACAGGCCTGACAACTGACTAAGAGAGAGGGCAAACACGATTAGCTCTAGTACAATGCAGAATGGTATAAACACTACAGTAGAGTTCAAGCAGCATATTGCAGAAGTAAACACGAGCCAGTGCTCCCTCCCTGATTCTGAGTGATCAATACGAGCTTACTTAGGAAGGAAAATTAGCTTGAAAAGTGAGATGAACTCTATCAATAGAAGGAAGCCTAGGAAAGACCATGAGAAAATTCCAGGATGTAAAAATACACACCAGACAGATCCCAAAAGAATGTATTGTTTGTTAGAGTATTTGTATTGTTAGAGCAATGGTGCTGAAAGTGTAGTCCCTAGACAAGCAGCATGAGTGTTACCTGGGAACTTGTTAGAAATGCAAATTTTCAAGGGTCCATCTCAAAATCACTGAATCAGAAACTCTGGAGAACAGTCCCAAAACATGTGTTTTAACAAGCCCTCCAGGTCCTCCGAGGCACACTTAGTTTGAGAACCACTGGGATAGAGGGCAATGTGCAGGGAGAAATGTGGCGAGAGAGTGGCCAGAAAGGCATGATGAGTTTGAATCATGGTGAGCACAGAATACAAGCCCATTGTGTAAGCAGTAGAGAGCCCTTGTAGAATTTTGAGCAGAGGAGTGATATGATCAGAACTGTGCTTTAGAAAGAAAGTTCCGACAGCTAGTAGATAATGCACCGGCAAAAGGAGTAATTGGGTATAGGGAGAAAATATTTAGAAGCCTGTAACTGGAAATGCTGTGAAACAAGCACATACTTCAATCCAAGGAGATGAATAGGAAAGTCATCGTTATCTTTATGAGAGAATAATTCTTAAGTGACAGATAGTCACAGTTTACCCCTTCAAAAGAAGATCCCAGATCATTGTACTTTTATACTAGCAAGAAAAGAAAGTGACACTCTGGAACTTATTCAGCATAATGTTATTACTTTAAGTGTCTTATATGTATTATCTCATATAATTTACGCATCCACCATTATCTGATCCTGTTACACACTTTCTAACATCACGCAGGAAATGAGAAAGGGAGATCCCAGAGAACTAACAATTGAGTGGGACAGAAAAATATCAAACCTGAGAACCTGAGACTATTATAAATTTTTTTTCTAGTACATTATGCTGCCAACATTAAGCCTGGCTTCAGTTTTTGTGTTCATTTTGGCTGCAGCTCATCTTCTATGATAGTACAAAGACACAGAAAAATAGACCCAGTTCTTACCTGTAATTTTCTTAAATCTCTTCCACTCCAGTTTCCCATATCCCCTTCAAAAAGAATTATGAACACTCCTTATCCATTATGCCAGCCACACAACCAGCTTTCTCAGCCTGTTCCCATAGGGAACCCTAACATGCTGAACTCCTCCCACATTAAAATCATCTGTGCAAAGTCTCATTTTTCAGTCACCTGGTGGTACCTTGATGACAGAGATGTACAGGACTTGGAGATTATGTGGGCCAATCCCACCAGCCCCATTTTACATACATACAGAACAGAGACCAAAGAGGGCAAGAAGTTACCTAAGACATTCACAGAATTATATCTAGAAAACCCCAAAGATTCAACCAAGAGGCTACTGGAACTGATAAATGAATTCAGTAAAGTTTCAGGATACAAAATCAATACACACAAATCAGAGGCTTTCATATACGCCAACAGCAGTCATACAGAAAACCAAATCAAAGATTCAATTCCCTTCACAATAGCAACAAAGAAAATAAAGTATCTAGGAATA